>JAMPIT010000493.1:600000-890000 GCA_026261815.1 Monarcha castaneiventris obscurior
TCTTAGGAGCTTCTGTTCATCCTTCAGTAGTCAGGACAAGACTGGCACTGCAGGGGTGTGCCCAGCAAACGCCACAGCAGTGACTGCAGACGGTCCAGGAGAGCCAGACTTGAAATTACAGATTGGTTTTACTCTTTGGCACAGATTCCTTTTCACCTCTTGGCAGAACGTGGGGCCCTGCTTGTGACCAGGTTGTGTTTTGGCAGTGTCTGAAGGCCACAGGTTGAAGATGATTGCTGGAATCATAGTATCATGGAAGGGTTTGGGTTCCAGGATCCAAGGAGACTTCAGAGCCCCTTCCAGGGCCTAGAGGGGCTCCAGGAGAGCAGGAGAGGGACTGGGGACAAGGGATGGAGGGACAGGACACAGGGAATGGTTCCTACTGCCAGAGGGCAGGGATCGATGGGATATTGGGAAGGAATTGTGCCCTGTGAGGGTGCCGGGCCCTGGCACAGGGTGCCCAAAGCAGCTGTGGCTGCCCCTGGATCCCTGGCAGTGCCCGAGGCCAGGCTGGACACTGGGGCTTGGAGCAGCCTGGGACAGTGGGAGGTGTCCCTGCCATGGCAGGGGTGGCACTGGATGGGCTTTGAGGTCCCTCCCAACCCAAACCACTCTGGCGTTCCATGGTTCTGTTTCATCCCCCTGATGTCACAGGGTCACCAGCAGCACCACAATGGCTGTGGCCCTCCTGTTGTCCCTGAAATGTCAGGAGACCCCTGGTCTGCTGCAGCCTCAGGCTGTGGGAAGCTCAGTGGCCACAGGAGCCAAGGCTCTGCCATCCTGGGTGGGCACAGCAGATGCTGGAGGAGAAGTCTGCCCAGGCCTTTGGAAGCAGAGACCTGGTTTTTGCTCCGAGAAGGAGCAGTTTCTCTCTGGTACACTCATGAAAGGACTGGCTTTATCCAGAATTTATTCCCAGCTGTTGAGTTGCTCTTTGTGTGCTCAGGGAGAGGCAGAGCTCAGCAATGTCCCCCTGCCAAGCTGGGATTGAGTTCAGGCTCTGAAACCAGGTTGGAGCAGATCTGTTTTAGAGGTGAGGGGAGCCTGTGCAGGGCAACTTCTGCTCCCGGTCCCCGTGAAGCAAAGTGCAGGATTCCCAAGGAGCAGGGAGGAGAGGAAGGGAGGAACTGAATGAAGTTTATTCTGGAGCAGAGCTGCCAGAACCCAGACCTGGGGCAGTTTGGGGGTTGGATTGAACCTGGGGTTTCCTGTCTGGCAGGTGAAAACAAGGAGCAGCTCTTTCCCTCTTTCCGTCTCCTCAGTGAGTGGCTGCACAGCAGGGAGCAGCATTCCAGCCCATGGAAAAGGGATCCATGGAGCAGGGGGCCTTGGGCCAGGGACAGATTTTTCATGGCAGTTCTTCTGCCTCTTGGAGAGTCCTGCCAGCGAGTGAATGAGCAGAGAGCTGGGGAACTGCCAGTGGCTCCTGTGGTGCCACACTGCCCCTGGAGCACAGCCCAGCTCCTCAACCACAGAGCTGAGCCCGAGCCCATTTCCTGCCAGTAGCTGAGAGCCTGTGATGGATTTCAGTGGCACTGCCTGGATTTGCTGCAGAAAATGAACTTGTGTGTGCAATGCAGAGCAGCCCACGGTGCTGCTGCACACCTGCCCCTTCTCTCCTCTCTTCTCTTCTCTTCTCTTCTCTTCTCTTCTCTTCTCTTCTCTTCTCTTCTCTTCTCTTCTCTTCTCTTCTCTTCTCTTCTCTTCTCTTCTCTTCTCTTCTCTTCTCTTCTCTTCTCTTCTCTTCTCTTCTCTCTTCTCTTCTCTTCTCTTCTCTTCTCTTCTCTTCTCTTCTCTTCTCTTCTCTTCTCTTCTCTTCTCTTCTCTTCTCTTCTCTTCTCTTCTCTTCTCTTCTCTTCTCTTCTCTTCTCTCCTCTTCTCTTCTCTCCTCTCCTCTCCTCTCCTCTCCTCTCCTCTCCTCTCCTCTCCTCTCCTCTCCTCTCCTCTCCTCTCCTCTCCTCTCCTCTCCTCTCCTCTCCTCTCCTCTCCTCTCCTCTCCTCTCCTCTCCTCTCCTCTCCTCTCCTCTCCTCTCCTCTCCTCTCCTCTCCTCTCCTCTCCTCTCCTCTCCTCTCCTCTCCTCTCCTCTCCTCTCCTCTCCTCTCCTCTCCTCTCCTCTCCTCTCCTCTCCTCTCCTCTCCTCTCCTCTCCTCTCCTCTCTCTCCTCTCCTCTCCTCTCCTCTCCTCTCCTCTCCTCTCCTCTCCTCTCCTCTCCTCTCCTCTCCTCTCCTCTCCTCTCCTCTCCTCTCCTCTCCTCTCCTCTCCTCTCCTCTCCTCTCATCTCCTCTCCTCTCCTCTCCTCTCCTCTCCTCTCCTCTCCTCTCCTCTCCTCTCCTCTCCTCTCCTCTCCTCTCCTCTCCTCTCCCTTTCCCTTCCCATCTCTAGTTTCTGTACCCAGAAGAAATACAAGTACAATACACCCCCGAAGGAATGTCTGGGCAGGGTGGTAACTGCTCCCTGACTCCTGCATTTTGCCGGTGGGAGCTTGTTCAAATCCTGGGATCAGTGCAAGACCCAGACTGAGCTCAGGGATCACCTTCCAGCCACGATAGGAAAATGTTTGTGTGCAGATCTGCTGAGTACAACTGTCCTTCAAACCCCATTTCTGAGCAGGGCTGAGCTCTGTGTGTGGCCAGATCTGTGCTCACAGTTCCTGGATTGCTCTTTGCAAACGCAGACCTTGAACGTTTCCTTCAGGTGCTCCACTCTTCTCTCTCCTTTTTCTGTCATCACGCTGCCTCTTATTGTTTCGAATGTAGCACCAGGTTTTATTCCGAGGTATAAGTAACTGGTGTTAATTTCAGATCTGCTCAGATAGCACAGGCTATAAAAGGCAAGTCCTCATCTTCATTTTAAAGCAGGAAACTAAAAATAGAGCCGGTTCAAATATAGGTGATGAGAACAACCTGAGGTTCGGATTAGGAGGTAGAATGGGAATTAAGACTTTGAAAGCGCCTGGCGAAGTGTCTGTGCTAAGAGGGAGATGTGGATCGAAGTTTGTGAGGTAGATTTGGGCCAGAGAAGGCAGTTTGGTGAGTTCTGCTCCTCTCCGTGCGTGCAAGGCATGGACTGAAAAAGTCCAGAAGGGAGAGCAGGCTGTGCTTTCTGCCTCAGGGTGTCACCCCTGGGTGTCACTGCCGTGGGCCCAGGTGTGCAGGACACAGAGCACAGGTCCTGATGCTTTTGTGCAGAGGGAGACAGGCAAAGCCACTGCCAGAGCTACCAGAGGGGTGAGGGAACTCACAGGAGTGTTCAGGCCTGAGGATGAAATGCTTCAGACTTCAGATTGCTGGAACCTCCCCCAGTTCCTGCTGTCCCTCAGCTTCCAGGGCAGGGCCTTATCCCGTGGAGCAGCCGTGCTGTGCACCCACAGGCTGCCAGAAATACCCACAGCTCGCCCCAGTTCGCTGTGAGCTGAGTGAAAATGGGACGCCCTGCCTGGGCTTTGCTGCCCAGCTCAGGGACCCCTTGACCTTCTCCTTCTCAGGGCTCCCTGACTTTCCTGCAGCTCAGGGCCCTGCCCGAGGGCCATGGCGCTCCAGGTGCAGGCCCAGCTTTGTCCTGTGCCCCACACAAGCCCAGAGCTTTGGCTCATGAGAGCTCCCAGCCCAGAGACTGAGCCCAGCAAGTCAGGGGCACTCAGAGGTTGTTGTGCTGACCCCAATCTGAGCCCGTGGTGGTCCCTGGTAGCCACAGTGGCTTCTCAGGGAGATGTTTTGCCTCCTTCACGCTCCAGGTGATGTTGGCTCCAGCAGCTGCAGCTGTGAACAGGCACAAGGCAGCAAGGAAATGAGTCTGAGCAGGGCAGGGGGAGAAGATAAATGTGTGAGCCCCTCCAGTGCCACACAGAGCCCAAAGGAACCTGGGCACCTAAGCCCACAGAGCCACAGCGCCTCGTCTGCATCACCCACGCCGCTTCCCTCTCCTCAGATGTTTAATCCCTGCGTGGGCTCTGATCCCTGCCCGCTGCAAATGGGATTTCTCACTGGGGGAGCAGCGCTCACGGCAGGCCCGGCTCCCATCCACACCTCTGGACAAGGGATGGAAGGACAGGAAAAGAGGGAATGGCTTTAAGATGAAGGATTGCAGGTTTAGATCTGATATTGGGAATAAATCCTTCCCTGGGAGGGTGGGGAGGCCCTGGCACAGGATGCCCAGAGAAGCTGTGGCTGCCCCTGGATCCCTGGCAGTGCCCAAGGCCAGGCTGGACATTGGGGCTTGGAGCAGCCTGAGACAGTGGGAGGTGTCCCTGCCCATGGCAGGGATGGGATGGGATGGGATGGGATGGGATGGGATGGGATGGGATGGGATGGGATGGGATGGGATGGGCTTTAAGGTCCCTTCCAGCCCAACCCATCCTGCCCTCTGAAAGCAAAGCAGAGTGAGAAAGGTCCTGCCAGGGGTTTGGCAGCCCCCAGCCCCGTCTTGTGGTTCCTCCTTTCCTTCCCTTCTTTCCGAGACAGGCAGCACAGACCCAGCAGGGGCAATGTGGCATCTCTGGTGACTTTGCTCCTCGGTGTCCTCGGGAGCCAGGGCCCTGCTGGGGACACATCCCACGTCCCAGAGAAGTCCAGAGCAGAGTAATCTCAACCATAGCTGACTCCCCCACCACCTCCCTCCCCAAAGGGAGACCTGTCGAGGGGCTCCAGCTGGAGGATCCCCAGCTCCTGACAAATTCATTTATCAGATCCCCTGAGACAGAAGCCTCCAGCCCTCAGGATGGATGTGAACCACCACCAGGAACAGAGAGAAGGCGCAAAACGCGGTGCCTTTGGGCTGTTCTTTAGTCCCCTCTGGATAAGGAATCCCCCACAGGAGGTGCAGGAGCCACTGAGAGGTTTCTCTTCCTCTGCTCCATTCAAGGAAGGTGAATTCATCCTGCAGCAGGCACAGAACTGTGTGCAAAGAGGATTTTCTGCGGAGGCCTTGTCCTGCTGGACAAGATGGGACTGAAGTTTAGCTTGTTCAGCCATAAAAAGGGGGCTGGGAGATGTGGGATCATCCTGCATTGGGGGGCAGCTCAGCACCTGGGAGGGAAGTCACAGGCAAAAGGAAGGAGAAGCCCAGCACAAAGGCAGGACTGTGGAGCTTTGTCCTGGCTGGATTTGGTGAGGGAGGTGTGAAGGGCTGAGCTGGGAATTTCTCCAGCAGTCTCCCATCAGGGCAGGCACCGTGCAGGCACAGCAGCTCTGCAGCAAGGACTGGCCATTCCCCACAGGAACACTCTGTCCCAGCAGCTCTGCCACAAGGCTTGGCGAATGCATCCCTTTTTCTCCCCTAGCACTCCCTGAGGAGGTTTGGAGCCCAGCAGGGACAATGCTTCTGTGATAAACCTGCTCCAGCAACCCCGAGTGCCTGACGGGGAGCAGAATAAAGGACAATTTCCCAGAGCAGGTGGATTTATTTGTGCATTTGTAGTTCTGTTCTGAAAGCACCAATAATATCCCTCAAGAAGCAGCTCTGAGTCCATCAGCTTCCAGCTGCTCAGCCCTTCCCTGAGCTGTGTCTGTTCACATCCTCTTTCTGCAGGAATTGATTGACTCCGAGATAAACAGATCAGGCCATTGCTTTTCTCTCCTCTAAACCCTCTGCTTTTCTTGCAAGCTAGGTCCTGTGCCTCAAATGTCAAACCTCCAGAGTTCTGCAGAGAAGGGAGAAAATCCTGTCAGGGAAAACAGGGGGTCAGCCCACACGTGGCACTGCTCCCTGCCCCACTCATCCTCCTTTCCCAGGTGATCCCAACCCTTGCAAAGCTCACAACTCACACACTGGTCACAGAGATCCCGCATAGATTGGATTCATCTTAATTGGCATCTAAAACTGGGGCTTGTAGTCTGAGTCTCTGGGGCTCTGCAGGGAACGGTCAGGCGGTGGTTTTGCCGTGCTTCAGCTCACCCTAACACAGGGGAGCTCCTGGGGGTACCTAAGAGCTGAGGTGGCACACTGGAATTTGGGTACGAGGTTTGCAGCTAAAACCAGGGGGTTTGGGCATGGTGTAAAATGACATCCCCAGAGCTGCAGCAGGAGAGGGAACCGGCCCTGCCCATGCATTGCCCCTCTCAGGGCACCTTGCCTGCTCCAGCCACTGCTGTGCCCACACCAGAGCCAGAGGATGGGAGCAAGGCCAGGCTGCTTTGAACCCACATCAGTCCAGCAGTCTCCTTATGGATGCTGTGATGGCCAATATGATCAGGTGGGCAAGAAAGCCAAGGCTTGTTTCAGCCATGGTGTGGCCACAGCCCCAGGGCAGTGCCCGTCCCTGTGCTGGCACTGCTGGGGCACCTCCAGTGCTGGGGGCAGCTCTGGGACACTCAGGACAAGAAGGACATGGAGGGGCTGGAGCGTGTCCAGGGCAGAGAACGGAGCTGGGAAGGGGCTGGAGCCCCAGAAGAGGCTGAGGGAGCTGGGAAAGGGGCTCAGCCTGGAGAAAAGGAGGCTCAGGGGGGACCTTGTGGCTCTGCACAAGTCCCTGACAGGAGGGGGCAGCCGGGGGGGGTCGGGCTCTGCTCCCAGGGAACAGGGACAGGAGGAGAGGGAACGGCCTCAGGCTGGGCCAGGGAGGTTTAGATTGGGTATTAGGGAAAATTTCTCCATGGAAAGGGTGCCCAGGCCTTGGC
Organism: Monarcha castaneiventris obscurior; assembly: GCA_026261815.1. Taxonomy (NCBI): domain Eukaryota; kingdom Metazoa; phylum Chordata; class Aves; order Passeriformes; family Monarchidae; genus Monarcha; species Monarcha castaneiventris. Next base: position 606,616 of record JAMPIT010000493.1, read on the forward strand.
AGGGGCTGCCCAGGGAGGTTTGGAGTCCCCATCCCTGGAGGTGCCCAAGGAAAGGCTGGAGGTGGCACTCAGAGCTCTGGGCTGGGGACAAGGTGGGGATGGGGAACAGGGTGGACTCTGTGGTCTGGGAGGGCTTTTCCAGCCTCAGTAATCCTGGGATTCTGGGGTTCAGTGCTGGCCTGGGGACAGGCATGGCGAGGAGCAGCACAAGGCAGAGGAGGAGGAGGAGCAGGAGGAGCAGGAGGAGCAGGAGGAGCAGGAGGGGGCTGTGGCTGTTTCAGCAGCACTGCTCCCTAAACCGTGCGTGAACTCCAGTGTGAGCTGAAGGCCACCCACTCTGCAGAGTCACAGCAGAGTCTCAGAGCACGACAGCACAGAAGGATCCCCCAGATCTGTAACTGGTGCTGTGTCCTGGACTTTGTAAGATGGAATTGAGCCCTTTGATGGGCTCCTCTGATGTCCACGAGCTGCAAATGTTCAAGGCAGCAACACCAAAATAAAGGCTGGAGAAAACAGCAGGTGTCCCATCCTCAGCACCGGGTTCCTGCCTGGCAAAGGTGCAGTGAAGCACAGCTCTCCCTTCCTAAATAGGATGAGGCCAATACATTTATTCTGCCATGAACAGCCTGGCCCGGGGGGCATTTTCCCACCTGGAGGGAAGCAAACAGATTCCAGCTGTTTTTGGCAGAGGCTTCATTTTCCAGAAGAGGCCGAGAGCCATTCCACAAGTTCCTGCCACCCTCGTGCTGCTTTGAACCAAAGAGAGCAAGGCAAATACCAGCATAAAATGGACAAGCCCGTGAGCTGCACGGTTGGAAAAACCAGGGGGGTTGCAGTTTTTTGTTTTGTTTTTTTCCCTTTTGTCACCAGGGAAACAGAAGCAGAAATGACAAATGCTTTCGATTTGTCAATGTTTCCCACAGATATTTTTGGCCTAATGGTGAAAAACAAAGCATTGGTGGCTTTGAGTTCCACGCTACCTGATTGCCTTTCCAAATCGAAGGTGGCAATGCTGGAGGCACAGGTGGGGCTTCTTAGAGATGGAATTTGTCACTTTGGACTTGTCTTTGCTCATCTCCTGGGCTGGCTCCATCCCAGAAGTTGTCCCTCTCTCCTTGGGCAGAGCCACCAGGACATGTCACAGCAGCCCTTGTGGCATCTGTGGTGTTATTCACTTCATAATAAAGAGATTTATTTATTCCTGTCTACAGGACAGGTGCCTTTGTAGGGAAAAAGGGGTTGGAGGAGGAACATCACAGAATTCCAGAATGGTCTGGATTGGAAGGGAAGCTAAAAACCACCCAGTGCTACCCCTGCCATGGCAGGCTCTGCTCCAAGCCCCAATGTCCAGCCTGGCCTTGGACATTTCAGAGATTCAGGGGCAGCCCCAGCTTCTCTGGGAAATCCATTCCAGGGCCTCCCCACCCTCACAGGGAGGAAGTCCTTCCTATGTTTTTTCTAAATATTTTAAAGCCGAAAAATACACTTTCCTTCTCTTTTGATTTGCAAAGTTAATCTGGAAGGAAGCAAATTGAGGAGCTGGGACCTGCTAGGACTTCCCTCAGCCACGTTTCAGGAGCTCGTGCTCAGCTGGACGGACAAACCCTGCTGGGATGTCTGTGGAAGTGTCGTGTGCAGAGCAAAGCTCTTTGATTATCCTGTTGCTATTTGTCAAATGCAAAGGACCGTGTAAAAAATCATTTTCAGCCTTCAGAACTACTCTCCTTTCACTCTGCTTTTGATGTCTGAAGAGAAAATAGCCCTGTGAAGCAACTTGATTTCTTCAGAGCTATTACCAAGTCTTCCAGGGTCCCAGGGTGACATAACAGGTCTGGTCTGACTCATTCCATTTAAGAGTGTCTCCTTCCAGACAGAAATAGCTCAGTGTGCAGCCATAAAAAACATGAATCAATTAATGTCTTCTATTAACTAGAAATGCAGATAAATCTCCTCAATCGTGGGAATGCAAGTTCCTGGCTCCTGTTCCTTCTCCCTCCCCGTGCTCTTTATGTTTGGCTTCTTCCTTAATTGATCTTTGCTGGATGTTGACTCCAGGCCCACGTGGTGATTTTTTTGCAGCTGCTCTCGGGCACTCTGGATTGCAGAAGTTGTGTCCAAGAGGTGCTGGATCCCACTCCAGGAGATCTTTATCCTGCTGGGGGATAAGGAATCTGAAAATGACCTTGGCCAGGGAGCACCAGTTCAAGAGGAGCATGGGCTGGGCTGGGAGAGAGAGGCAGAGGGAATGGTTTCCAGCGGATCAGGAACTGATACCAGGAGCTGATCCAGGTAGGGCAGGGCTGTTTCCAAGGAAAACCTTGGCTCGCTGCTCCCAGGGCTGCAGCCTCCAGCCTTGCCCTGCTCCCACCAGTTCTGAGGAGCTGAAGGAAGCAAAGAGTTTTGTTTTCTGCCCCCCCTGTGCCAGCACACCCTGCTCCTGCAGCCTCTAACCCCTGGATCACCCCTCATGCCCCTGAGCTGCTCCCTGTGCCCGTGTCCTCGGGAATCCCAGGAGCTTCAGCTTGGATTGGCTTGGGTTTGGGAATGCACTTTTTGGTTTCAGATGCATCTTCTGCTATTTAAAGTCCTGAAAATATGGGTGAGGATCTGTAATGATCTGAAGGACCATTGTGCTGAAGGAGGGTTGGGTTGGTTGGGTATTAGGAAGAAATTCTTTGCTCTAAGAACAGTGGGGCCCTGGCACAGGTAGCCCCGAGGGGCTGAGGACTTTCCATCCTTGGAGCAGCCTGGGATAGTGGAAGGTGTCCCTGCCCATGGGAGGGGGTGGAATGGGATGGGCTTTAAGGTCCCTTCCCACCCAAACCATTCTATCATTCCATGATTCTGTGATTCCACGATTCTGTTTCCATTGCAGCTTCTTCTGCAGAGTCAAACATGACCAGCGAGCTTTACCAAGGGGTTTGGGCATCAGTTCTTTTTGCTAAGACAGGACCAAGCACTGGCCCCCCACAGAGAGAAGGCTCAGTCCCCAAACCTGCCCGCTGCTATTTTTAAAAGGCAAAAATGCACCTTCTTTCCCTAATCTCTACGTGAAAATAGATCCGTGAGTCAGAAGCACACAGAGAAGGAGGCAAGAAGGCTTTGAATAATAGGATTCATTTAGCTAAAGCATCTAATCACCCCCGAGAATGAAAGATCAGTTAAAACAAAAGCGTTTTTATCCAGGGAAGTAAAAGGGGAATCTGAGTTTGTTGGATCCCTCACAGGGTGGGTGCGGGGAGTTCGTGTTTCAGGCTGTGCTCACCTGAAAGGCTCCAGCAGCCCCGGGGTGGACACAGAGCTGTTAAGGTTGGAAGAGAACTTTGAGACAAAGCCCAACCATCAATCCAGGACCACCATAATCACCCCTAAGCTCCCCAAGTGCCTCCTGACCACATCCAGAGATGGTAACTCCACCAGGGCCTTTGGTGGGGCATGAACTGGGCACAGCTGGTGGCACCAGAGCCATGGGTGGGTTGAGCTGTGCCGGTACAGAGAAGGTGCCACTGCCAGGTGTCCTCTCCTTGCTCCGTGCCCCACTCCCAGGAGCCCAGCAGGCTCCAAGGAACTGCTGGGTTTCGTGTCTCTATGCCCAGGCAGGGAAGGAGCTCGTGGGGTGGGCAGGAGCTGGGACAGCAGGTTGGGAAAGCTGCTCTCCACCAGCAGGACGTGCCACCAAGCCAGCCACGCTCACTCCTGGGCTGTAGGGGCAAATTCAGTGGGGATTTCCCTCCATCCAAGTCTGCAAAGCCCAGCTGAGGCAATCTAGGGTGTTCTCAGTGGCAGTGTTGGAGAGAGTCCCTCGTGTCCTGCCCAAAAAGGGTGCTGGAAACCTGTTGAGCAGTGCTGAGAGAAATCAGAGACCCCTCTGCATCACAAACATTTTTGGCAAGAGATCCCAAGAGCTTCAGTTGCCCTCTGAAAAGCTCCCAGAGCAAACACAGCCACTAAAATGCCTGGATCAGGAATCAGGGTCGTTGCAGGGCAAAGGAAATGTCGGTAGGGCTCAGGCTCTCTCTCTTCCACCAGTTTGATCCCAGTTCAGGAGCGCTCCCACTTGGTGGAGAAGGCATCCAGCTCTTTAGTGACCACCCTGTGGCTCGTGGGGTGAGGGAAAAGGGAACATCACTGAGAGAATTCTAGCAGCAGCTCACAAATGATGGTTCTCTCTCATTAGCATGGCTGAGTGATGACTGTACATGTGTCGGGCTTCTTGAACAATAAATGTCATATTTACATAACATACAGGCTGATACAGGCAAATGTGAGCAGGAAATACATTAAATTAGGGCAGAAAAAATTTAGACTGGAAAGCAGGAAAATGAAAAATTCCTGGTGCTTGCTGTAGGCAAAGGCAGCATGGAGGAATTTCAGGAGATTTCTGTTCCCTGGCTCCCCGTGCTCTCAGCAGCATTCAGGGGGTTTGAGTCCCCCAGACACCCCTGGAATTATCACCTTTCAGCTGAACTGAGACCAGCTGTACTTCGGGGCTGCCCTGTTTTTCTGCAGGGAATGGAATTGTGTAGTACTGATGCTGTAACTTTGGGATTTGCTTTCAAGAATAAATATTGTATGAGTGCAAAATCCCTTTTATGAGGGATCTCTTGTCCCAGGAGAACAGAGATAATCCATTCTGGGTGCTGCCATCCCTGTTATCCCAGTGCTCTTATCAGCCTTGTCTCAGATAACAAACCTGCTGTACACAGGAATCACGGGAGGTCATCTCATAAATAAACAAGGTGGAAAGGCTCCCAACACAATTACCAGGGACTGAGCAGCTCTTCATGCTCATAAAGCCTGTTGGGGTGGGGATGGGGTTATGGGGTGTCCCAGCAGCAGCTTCTGCTCGCTCTGGGGTGGGTTTATCCCCAGCTCCAGCAGAGCAGAGGGATGCAATGAGCCCCATCCTGGTGGGGAGCTCCACGAGGGGCTGGATGAGCGATGAGACGGAGCCCAGGAGCTGCAGCCACGCAGGACCCAGCAACTCCAGCGGGAATTAAACATCCAGCCCTCCTCCCCCGGGCTTGGATCATCGCCTGAGGGTGGCATTGGCACTGCCACGAGGTGGATAACGGAGCCATTCCCCTTTGAGGGGTCCCAGCTCAAAGTCACAGAGCTGCAGAGGATCCACAGAGCTGTGGGCGTGGAAATCAAACCTGAGCCAGGCACTGCCCGACATGGGGCTGGCACTGCCCGACATGGGGCTGGCACTGCCCCACATCAGGCTGGCACTGCCCCACATGGCGCTGGCACTGCCCCACATCGGGCTGGCACGGCCCCACCTCCAGCTGGCACTGCCCCACCTCGGGCCGGCACTGCCCCACATGGGGCTGGCACTGCCCCACATGGTGCTGGCACTGCCCCACATCGGGCTGGCACTGCCCCACCTCGGGCTGGCACTGCCCCACATGGGGCTGGCACTGCCCCACCTCGGGCTGGCACTGCCTCATATCAGGCTGGCACTGCCCCATCTCGGGCTGGCACTGCCCCACATGGGGCTGGCACTGCCCCACATGGGGCTGGCACTGCCCCACATCGGGCTGGCACTGCCCCACATGGGGCTGGCACTGCCCCACATCGGGCTGGCACTGCCCCACATGGGGCTGGCACTGCCCCACATCGGGCTGGCACTGCCCCACATCGGGCTGGCACGGGACGTGCAGGAGCTGCAGGAGTTGTGTGCAGTGAGATCTCTGAGCAGACTCAGGGGTTCTGTGACGTTTGGGGTGCAGGAGGCAGCAGGATCTTGGGGCAGGGGAGGGAGGGCGCCTGTGCCCAGAGCGGGGTCCTCTGGGGACATGGGCAGATGAAGAATCCCGGAATCAGGATGGTTTGGGCTGGAAGGACCTCAAAGCTCATCCCATCCCACCCCTGCCATGGGCAGGGACACCTCCCACTGTCCCAGGCTGCTCCAAGCCCCAATGTCCAGCCTGGCCTTGGGCACTGCCGGGGATCCAGGGGCAGCCACAGCTGCTCTGGGCACCCTGTGCCAGGGCCTGGCACCCTCCCAGGGAACAATTCCTTCCCAATATCCCATCTCAATCTACCTTCCTCCAGTTTAAGGCCATTCCCCCATCCTGTCCTGGAAATAATCTGTCTCCATCTCTCCTGTAGCTTCTTCAGGTACTGGAAGGAAAAAAAAAACAACCCCATGCAACAAATTCAGTGTCCCCATCTATGTGAGGTGGGTGTGGAAAAGGAGCGTTGCAGTGCCATTTGCAGTGTCATGGACACAGCAGTGCTGCGGTGCAGGATTCAGCCCAGGGCACACAAGAATTTCCTCCTGTCCCCTGTGCCGGGGGGAATTCTCAGAGAGGAGATTTCAGTAATCTTTAGGGTCAGTTTAACACCAAAGCCTGAGTATCAGTCTGTCTAGCAGCTCCTCTTCACCTGCTGCTAGGTGATAATGACTTGAAGAACAGAATTAATTAGGCTGAACCCTTCCATGCTCCTTGTGTCTCTCAAGGTGGATTTTTTTCTTTTTACTTTTTTAATACTCAGGAGAAAAGTTTCTTCCTTTTCCCAGTAAGAAATAGCAAGGAAAGGGTTTGCTTGTATTTTCTTAACTATTTAATTGCTCTAAAGCAGGGTTTGGCAGGGCACTCAGGGTGTCTTTAAGTCTTATTTTCTTCCATCTTTTAGTCTTAGACTGAACTCTGAACATCCCAAACTTGCTCAATAAAACCCTTCGGAGTGAACCGCTGGATTCCCTGAGGCTGTTCCATGTCCTGGGGATGCTCTGTGTCCCTCAGGCTCCTCCCTGGACAGGCTCTCACTGTCTCCATCCCCATGTGGGGGCTCGTTTCCCACTTCCCTTTCTGTTGGAAGAGCGAATTAAGCCCGGATTCCTTTGGAACCAATGCATCAAACCCTGCCCTCAGATCCAGCTCCACTCCCCGAAGGCTTTTGTTCTTGAGATACTGCTGGAGTAGTCTGAATCATGATCTCATCACAGACAATAAAACGCTGGAGAGGGTTCTTAAGTGCTCGGTTTAAGCTGCTGTCAGGGAACGTGCCCGCCAACATAACTAATACATTCCCCATTTCCACAGACATCACTCAATTCAGTCCCCAGGTTACCCTTGGTCCGTATTAATTTGGGGTCAGACCGATCCAGCACTGAGGGAAAACACATTTAAGCCAAAATTAGAGGATTACAAAGGAGGCTGAGGGTAATGAACAATCCCGCTAAGAAAACATCTATTATTCATGCACGCACATGTGCACTCACACACAAAACTCTCTTCTGAATGAAAACACCGAGCCACAAGACATGGGGGATAAAACCCACGGAAATAGCAACAAGTTCAGCATAAAAAATGTCCACTTTTTCCTTGAAAATATCATTTGCATTAAAAATGCGTGGCTTTCATCTAAGTCTCAATTTCCTTTCAGAGGAAAAATTGCCTTTCCACATTCTCCCTGTATCAGAGAGGAGCTGATTTCCCAGGCTGCCAATGAAGCCCACATTCCAGAGCCACATCACGAGCTCTTCGTTTACCCTGATTCCGAGGAGGAATGACTGGCACAGCTCCAGTTTAGCTGTTGATGGTCTCCAAAAAAACCCCTGTGAGTTTTGATGCCTCGGTCTGAGGTCGGTGGGGTTCACTTGAGGCAAACCCAGACGAGGGAACCAGGCTGAGGCTGAGCTCTGCACCCTCGGGGCTCTGGCTCAGGGCAGGGACCCCTTACAGTGACCCCATGGCAGATCCCATCCCCTCATCCCCAGGAGGCACCTCTGGAGTGATCCTGCCCCTCTGCCAGGGTGAGTGCTGTATCCACAGGGGGATGCATTTGCAGTGTATTCCGATGGATTAAAATATTCCGATTATTCCGATGATACAAACTGCAGCTGAGGCCTCTCAGATTGGCTGCAGAGGGTGTGATCTGCATCACCCAGCAGAAACCAGGGATTTGGATTGCTCAGGACTTGTCTGAGGAGGATTTCCCCATCCCTGGAAGTGTCCAAGGCCAGGATGGACAGGGCTTGGAGCAGCCTGGGATAGTGGGAAGTGTCCCTGCCCATGGCAGGGGGTGGGACTGGATGGGCTTTAAGGTCCCTCCAACCCAAATCATTCTGTGATTCTCTGATTCATTGGTAATTATTATTATTATTACTGGAACTTCAGTAGGACCTGCAGAAGCCAAGCAAGCTCAGAGCTTTCTTTGATCTGCACTGGGTGGCTTCAGGAAAAGGGAGTTGCTCCTCAAAGTGCTGGGAATTCCAGTGGTGATGACACAGAAAGTGTCATTACACACATTTGAAATGTGTGAGATCTGAAATGGCCCCAAAGTCAGGCACGGGGTCTGAGTTCAGCCACTGCTCAGGGTGGGACGGATTGAAATTGGCCCATTTTCCTCCACTACAACCCAAAATCCTGGAATTCCCTGTTTAGAGGGGGCTGCTGGTGCTCAGAGAGGTAACGTGGGCAGGGAGATTCCCCCAGTGACCAGTGGCAGTCTCCCCCTCCTGTGCCCAGGCCTGGCTGTGACCTCAGCTGAGGCTCCTGTCCCAACCCCCAAAAATCCAGCTGCTGCCACATCTGGGGGCACTGCAGCCTCCAGAGCCTCCTGCCAGGGCTGCTGCTGCTCACAGGGACCTGTTCTGTCGGGGTGTGTTCCCCTCCCCATCCCAGCCCTCTGCTCGGCTCTGCTGAGCACCCTCACACGATCACAATTAACACCACGGCTGTAATTATTGCTATTATCATATTACTGGCATTGTTCTTGTTCCAACACAGCGTTTTTGTCTCCTTATTATGCTGTTTCTGTTGTGACCATTATTCAGATAACAAAGCCAGATGCTCTGCCTTGCTTCAGAGCTCCCTCGTGCTGGTTGCTGCCACATCCCCTGTGAAAAGTCAGCCCTCACCCTGAAGCACTTAAAAACCTAATTAGAGCAGACAGACCGGCATCATCTTTGTCCACCAGCAGCTTCAGGAGCAAACCCCCGCTCTTCAGGATATTCAAGGTCACTTTGCCAGATTTCCCAAAGATTTGGGAGAGCTCCCAACATTTCCAATGCCTGCTATCCCAGTGTTGTTTTCCTAATGCCTCCTGAGCTACTCATACAGCCAGGCAGGTGTTTACCCTGTTTATTCCTGTCCTCGTCTCCCTGACATGTGTCCTTTCACTTAAATGCAATTTTTAAAAAGGCTATAAATAAATGGCTTAAGGAGAAAGATGTTGAGAATAAAAGACATTGAGGGGCTGGAGCGTGTCCAGGGAAGGAAACAGAGCTGGGAAGGGGCTGGAGAATTCCTGAGGGAGCGGGGAAAGGGGCTCAGCCTGGAGAAAAGGAGGCTCAGGGGGGACCTTGTGGCTCTGCACAAGTCCCTGACAGGAGGGGGCAGCCGGTGGGGGGGGGTCGGGCTCTGCTCCCAGGGAGCAGGGACAGGAGGAGAGGGAACGGCCTCAGCCTGGGCCAGGGGAGACTCAGGTTGGATATTGGGAGAATTTCTTCACAGAAAAGATGGTCAAGCACTGGAAGGAGCTGCCCAGGGAGGTTTGGAGTCCCCATCCCTGGAAATGTTCAAAGAATGTGTGGATGTGGCACTTGAGGACATGACTTAGTGGTGGCCATGGTGGTGGGGCCAAGCTGGATGATTTTAAAGTTTTTTTTTCCAACTTTCTGTGATTCCATGATTCCAAACCACTGCTGAGAACGGAAGGCTTTGTGGCATTGCAGTTTCTGGGAAGTTCCCTGTGTTCCAGAGCCTGGAACAGGGATCCACGGCTGGCCAGGGGCTCCCATCCCACTGCAGGGTCCCCTGGATGAGCTCACTGTGCCCAGGCTGAGGAGCAGCACCACTCCAAGGTCCTGCCTCCTCCTTCCCCTTCCCACTGAGCCAGGCTCATCCAGGGGGGCTTTTACATCTGTCTGAAGCCGGATCTTTAACCTAGCCCCATGCCGGCTCTCTGATTTCTCTGCAAATTCCTCCAATAACCCCAGCGTGGTTAAACACCAGGACTGGAGCCTCCATTGATTTTGCTCTTTCCCAGCTTTTCCAAACGGTGAATGTTTAAAATGATGGATGAGCCAAGAGCTCCAGTGCTCATTTCTGCCTTCTGAGAGGCTTTTCTGCGACTGGAAAACCGTGGATGTTGATAATCCAGGGCCCCTCCACCAGCCCTGTCCCCAGGTTCATTAGGAACTTGTCACAAAGCTGCTCCAAAGCTTTGCTCAGGTGAATTGGCTCAGCTGCTGCTGCCACACACAGCTCCAGGAGCAAACTCTGGAAAGGGCTGGTGTCACCTCAATATCGAATTCTGATGTGGATAAACTGCTAAAACCCTGCTGAGCAGAGATTGCCTCCCGAGAGGATCCCATGTGGACACCCAGTGCAGTGCCAGGACCCGAGGAGAGCTGTGCAATGGGATCTGAGGTGTGGTGGCACTCACAGCTCCCCTTTGGGGACAGAAACAGCAGATTCTGGGAATGCTGGTGTCAGAATCCCAGAAATGGCTGGGCTGGAAGGGACCTCAAAGCCCATCCAGTGTCACCCCTGCCAAGGTTCCACACTTTCCACTGTCCCAGGCTGCTCCAAGCCCCATCCAACCTGGTCTTGGACACTGCCAGCTTCTCTGGGCACCCTGTGCCAGGGACTGGCACCCTCACAGGGAACAATCCCTTCCCAACACCCGACCTGAATTTCCCTTTTTCAGTCTGAACCCATTCCCTGTGTCCTGTCACTCAACTCCTCATAAGGTCCCTCTCCAGCTTCCCTGCAGCCCCCTCAGACCCTGGCAGGGGCTCCGAGGTCTCCCTCCAACCTTCTCCTCTCCAGGCTGAACATTCCCAGCTCTCCCAGCCTGGCTCCATAGGGAGCTGCTCCAGTCCCTTCATCAACTTCCAGGTCTCCTCTGGAATTGTTCCAACAGTTCCTTGTCCTTCTAACGCTGGGGACACCAGAGCTGGGCACTGCTCCAGGTGGGGTCTCAGCACAGACAGAATCCCCTCCCTGGCCCTGCTGCCCACAGCTTTGGGTGTTCCAGCACATTGTGAGACCCTGGGACCACTAATCCCATCCTTCCCCTGCTGAAGTCAGCAGCACAGTTGATACCGGTTTTAGTAAGAGCAGAATTTTTCAAAGGGACCATCTAATTCCCAATCTGGATCCCTCTGGAGCAGGTCCAGCACATGGAGTGGTCGTTTGCAGTCGAATACAACGGAGATGGAATTATTTGGAATTACTGTTCCCTGAAATCCATATATATTCTCCAAATCTGCCACTTTCTATTAGAATGCTGCAGAAGCCCTGGGAGAATGATGGCATTTTTATCCAAAAGGTTAAGCAAAACATAATGAATGGAAAAGATGAGCTGTGACAGAACTGAAACGGGAATTTTCAACTTTTGAAAAACATCCAGATATTTAAGGCTTTTTAAATGAACTTGAGATGTTGTGTGAAATCCATTCGGTATGGAAACACTGGAATGCACTTTTCAAATTCCGAGCAAACCAACCTTTTAAAAAACATTCCACAAACATTTTCCAAGAGTCGCTGCGCCGTGTCTGAAACACGCTGCTGCAAAATCCCAGCTTGGCAAACCTCCTTGGTGCTGTGGCTCCCTCCCTTGCTTTCCTTCTGGGAGCAGGATGGGATGAGCTGCTCCTGGGGCAGGTGTGGACTCACATAGGATTCCAAGGGATTTATGAGCTCACGCCTCTCCCTGTGCCATGGGAGGTCACTGCCCTGCTCAGCAGTTGCTGGGGTGACAGGGAGTGTCCTTCAGCCGGGTTTTTTGGGTGTCACACCCTGCTCACTCTAAGCTGCTTCTTGCCAAGGGGGCATTTCATGCAATCCCATCATTTTCCCATATCCGAGGCAAAGCCAGGCTGGGGATCCTGATCAGGAGGCAGGAGAGATCCTGTCCTTTGTTTGCACGTGGCAGTCCCAGGAGAAGGTTCATTCCTCCTCCTGCAGCACCGTTATTTCAGCAATCTGATTTTTAACGGATGCAAACTGAAACGTCTCCCCACGGGAAAGCTCCAGTGTTTCTTCCATGGGGAAAACGCAGGTCTGGACTGCAGAGATCACTCTGAGGGGTCTGTACCTTGCTCTGGGGAATGTGGGGATTTTTCAGACCTGCCAGGAAGTGCTGAGGGTCACAGGGTCAGAATTCACCCACAATTTCTTTGACTTTGCCTGTTGCTGCCTTTTCCAGAGGAGTGGATTATTCAGATTTGTCCTTCCTTCAGCTGCAGGGCTGGCCCGGGCTGCTGCCCTCCCTGCTTATGTGGGTGCAAACAGATCCAGGAACTGGGAGTTTGTGGGGTGAGGCTGTTCCCCCTCTCCTGGTATGGCCAGAGCCTCCTCACCAGGGCCTGGCAAGAGGGAGCAGACACAGCCAGGTGTCCCCCAGAGCTGGAAAAGGAGCTCTGGATCACCTCCTGCTGATATCACAGGAGAGGATGCCCCAAATTGTGGCTGGCCAAGGCCTGGCCATGTCCATCACACCCACATCCCACAGGAGCTGCATTTTGGGGTGGGTTTGGCTCCAGGACAGAGCAGACACCACCAGGTGTCCTCTAGAGCTGGATAAGAGGCCTGGATCAGCTCCTGCTGATCCCACAGGACAGGACACCTCAGGTAGTGGTTGGCCAAGGCCTGGCCGTGTCCATCACACCCACATCCCACAGGAAGTGGACATTGGCACGAGTTTGGCTCCTGGACAGTGAAGACAAACCAGGTGTCCCCCAGAGCTGGAAAAGGGGCTTTGGGTTCAGTTCCTGCTGATCCCACAGGAGAGGATACCTCAGGTAGTGGCTGGCCAAGGCCTGGCCATGTCCTTCACACCCACATCCCACAGGAGCTGCATTTTGGGGTGGGTTGGGCTCCAGGACAGAGCAGACACAACCAGGTATCACCTGGGGCTCTGCAGGCAGCAGGAGCTTCTTGGGCAGGACTCCAAGGGGACAGGGCTGCGACCTCGTGGCTCTGCCTCGCCCACCAGTACAACCAGTTTGTGCCTGGCACCAGGCAGGGCTGTGGCTGCCACACGGCCCCTTGGAGGCTCTCAGCTTTCAGGGAGGTTGAATGGCTCCGTGAGTGCCCCAGATCCAGCAGAGTCATGTGGCTCCAGCTTTATTTGCTGTTATTGCTGCTTTCAAGTGGAAAATTGATATAATAGCGGCCCTTTCTCAGCACACAGCAGTCTGCACATTTGTACAATGTTCTTTGAGGACGATCAGCAGCCACTGGCATAGAAAAGTGACAGATGCTGTCTGCAAATAATGAGCTGAAGCAGTTTCCTTTGGAGGGGAACTTAAGCAAAGTCCCTTTGAGTTTGAAAAGCCAAAGAGGTTCCCATGCATCCTCAGAAGCTGCTCAGAAAAGGCGTTTTCTAGTGGCTCATGTGGCATAATTATTTTTTAACTGTTTCTCTCACGCCAGCTTCTCTGGAGAGAGGGAATGACCCAGTTCCTGTTTACTGAGCATTTCCTACTGGGGACAGGCATGAAGGAGAGGGAAGTTTATGGCTTATTCTGTTCCCTCCTCCGGTGCTCCACATCTGCCCAAATCACAGGGATAAAGCACAGCCCACACCTCTGGGATCCTCACTTTGCTTCCTTGCCACTCACACCAAAATTGTTCCAGCCCTCGAGGTCTGTGAGGAGTCTCACTCTTGTGAGGTTGGAGGAAGAGCACTGGGATGCTCCATCCTCACTCCTTTCTCCCTGCTTTTATCTGACACGGCCACAGCCGTGGGCCAGAGGAGCTTTTCCTGATGGAGCTCCAACAGGTCCATCAGCTCCTCCCATCCCCTCAGAGTGCTACAAGAAGCCCAAATTGCTGAAAATGAAGGATTCAGAGTTTCCTAGCTGGACATTTCCAGCCCTGCCAGTGAGCTGGAGACACAGTTTGCCTTTAATAATGGAAAGCTTGTTTCTGGTGGAATGTGGACATTTCTGCACTTGGTATTTTCTGATTATTGCCACAGTCCTGGATCCTAAAGGATGAAATCAGGCTCAGGAAGCCTTTGCTCTTGAGGTCTTGGAGAGATCCAGGATCTTTCCACACTTCTGCAGGGAACTGATCCTACAAAAGGGGCCAGATGGGGCTTCTCTCCAGTAAAAACAGCCCTTGAGGAACTGTCCCTCTCATTGGAGGCTTCAGAAAGTCTCTAAGAATTGATTTTCTTCCAGCCTGACCTGTTCTCTTGGGCTCCTTTAGCAGTGGAATTCCAAGCAAATCCAAGGTAGGATGCTGTAATTCCGTGGGATCAGTGGTGGGAGCTGTGGTACCCAGCACATTAAACCACAAATGGATTAAAATAACGAGCCACCATCCCTCAAGGCACCGGGAGGTAGAGCTGAGGCCAGCCTCCATCTTAATTCTCCTTCTTATTTTTAAAAGAATCATTTGCAAAACTTTTGGTGACGTTTCTCCCTGGATTCATTTCAGCTCTTTCCTTTCTGTCCCTTTCTGCACGTCTATAGATGAGAAGCATTTCTGGGCAGATTTAGAATGGTGCAGTGTTGTGGGAAATTAATTAACGCTGATAATTATTGATGGATTCTGTAGATGAAACGCAAATAACAAAGGAGATTAAAATTGAGGGATTCTATTTAATTGTGGCCTTCCAGTGTCTGAAGGGAGCTACAAGGAAGATGGAGAGAGACTTTACAAGGCATGGAGGGACAGGACACAGGGATTGGCTTCCCACTGCCAGAGGGCAGGGCTGGATGGGATATTGGGCAGGAATTGTGCCCTGTGAGGGTGCCAGACCCTGGCACAGGGTGCCCAGAGCAGCTGTGGCTGCCCCTGGATCCCTGGCAGTGCCCGAGGCCAGGCTGGACATTGGGGCTTGGAGCAGCCTGGGACAGTGGGAGGTGTCCCTGCCATGGCAGGGGTGGCACTGGATGGGCTTTAAGGTCCTTTCCAGCCCAAACCACTCTGGGATTCTATCAGAATTCCAGATTCTCTCACAAGAATTCCCTGCAGTTTTGTTGCCTTCAAAACCCCCCAGCTCTGGACCCAAAAGCTGAACTCAGTTTTCATTCAGGGTTGGGGTTTCTTTGGCTGGTTTTTCTCTTGGTTGTTCAGGGGTGATTTTTTGGTGATGTCATTTATTTGTCGACTTGGACTGGAGGTTTTTTTGAGCTCTGTGATGTTCAATGAACTGTACTCGGTGAGATGGAGATCCCTGGCACTGAAGGGATAATCATCCAGTGACAGCAAAGGACAATAAGGTTGCAGAGCAGAGAGAGTGAAAAATCCCCATCCCCAGAGTGGCAGAGCAGGGACAATCCATCTCTCAGCCTCGGCTGGCAGGGAGGGAGTTGCTTGGCTGGGGAGCAGCCCCCATGGTTCAGGGGAAAAATCAGCAGCTCTGAGGAAAATATTTATCCCATCCTGGGTCTGGAATAGTTTGGGTAAAAGCAAAACCTCGCACAACAGAGCTGTGAGCACTAAAGGCTCTGCAAATGAATCTGCAGGTGCCCAAAGCTGAAAAAAGGGAAAACAAATCACCGTGTGGTGACAGGGTGAGGATTCATCCGACAGCACATAGGAATCCGGCCCGGAGACAGGCTCCAGGTCTGGAGAGCAGCTCCTCAAACACAGCCCCATCCCTGTCTCCCTGCATCTGTTGTTATCCTCCTTCAAACTTCCCCCACGAATGGAAGAGACGTCTCTGAGCCGCCGTGGCCCCAGAGCAGGGGGGGACAGGTGGAAGCCCTGTTTTAGGGAGCCCATGGAAGTCAAACCTCCCTGCTCCTGCAGCTGCACAGAGGCCTCAGGACCTGCACACACAGGGCACACATTTCCCCCCCCCGGAAGAAATGATCTGAAACCAAGTGAGGGCAGGAGGAGGCTGATCCAGAGCCAGGGAGAGGCTTAACCCTTTCTCGGCCATGGGGAGGCTCCAGGCAGGCAGGACAGGGATAATGAGCTCGAAAACATCCCCACAGGGAAGCAACCAGACTGAAAGGACAAGGACTGGAGGACGGTTCTACATGTGCACATGGAAGGTCAAGGCAGCAGCTGGAGGAGGCTGCGAGGCCCTAAAAAAGCAGCTCTGAGGACAGGCAGGGGCTTGGCCCTGGCCTCAGGCAGGGACAAACAGCTCCTCTGCATTGTCTTGGGTTATTTTTGTCTCTACTTTGGTGCTTCCAAAAGAAGGCTGAACCCCCTGCTGTCACAGGAGCCACGAGCTGCTCTCGCCTTCTTTTGTCTGTGCAATTTCCCAGATGATCGAGCAAAGTGGGGCTTTGGGAAGGGGGTCCCATGGGAAAAGCAGCCTCCAGGGGCTGCGTGCCTGTGCTCCCTTTCTCTGTAGGGCTGCAGCACAAGGAACAGGGAGGTTGGGTGCTTTGGGTGACCATAAGGCCCAGGGTCCCTGTCCTGGTGGGTCGGGGAGCGGCCGTGCCTTGCTGTGCGCTCTGGGGCTCTGGGTGGGCTCCCAGGGAGTGGTGAGCCCGATGTGGGGCCCCGTCTGCCAGGGGAATTGGCTCCAGGCAGACAGATGGGGCAGAGGTTTGGAAGCATCTCCGAGGGCACCAGGGCTGGCTGGGAGGGAGCTGGGCGGGCTGGGAGGGAGCAGGCAGCGCACAGAGCCCGAGGAGCTCGGCCTGAGCCAGGGGAGGGCGGGAGGAGGAGGCCGGCGGCATCCGCCCCTCTCCTCGCAGCATCCCTGCATCCCTCCCACGGCAGCATCACATCCTCCCCTCCTGCAGCTCCCTGCGCCTGCAGAGGCCTCTGCCTCCTCCTCCTGCCTGCCTGCCCAGCCGAGAATTAACGGGAATCGCGCCTTACCTTGCCTGCACCTGCTCCGGGGGTCGTGGGCAAGGGTGGCTGCGTTGTACCGGCGTTCCGGCGGCAGGGACGGTCACAGGTTGGCAGAGGTGCGGCAGGGACGGTCACAGGCTGGCAGAGGTGCAGCAGGGACTGTCACAGGCTGGCAGAGGTGCAGCAGGTTGCAGACACACAGCAGACACGGGCACGGCCACTGGGCAGGCTGCACACCACGGGGAGCAGGCTCAGAGCGGCATCGCCGCTGTGGGGACAGAGCTCCCTGGGAATAAAACCCAGCCGGTCGGTGCCAGCTCCTGTGTTCCCTGCTCGTTACCTTGAGCCTGACTGCAGCACAGCCCCGGCTGCCTGCTGCCAGCACAGCTGGCTGCCAGCGATGTACGGAGTGATCGATAAGTTTGGCTTTTCATCCATCGTGTGCATCTGCTTTCGTGCTTTGGGGATGGCAGTGAGATTTGAGGGCAGGTCTGAACTTTGTTCTCGTGTCATTCACCGTCTGTGGCCTGAATGCAGAGTCCAGGCAGCCTCCTGCTGCTCGCCCGGCCCTCTGGAGAGCAGGGTTAATGACAGCCCCTCCTCGTCTCTCCCCCAAAAAGCGCCAGGCTTAGAATACGAAAAATCCGCCTAGCACAGCCGGGCACTCTCCTCCACAGACAGACACGGCTCCGGAGTGAAAGCCAGAGGAAAAACAGAGCTCCCAGTTTGTTTACTACCTCTTGGCACACATCCATGCCCGGCTTTTTATATCCCACTGCCAGGCTCTGCAGCCCGGGTGAGCGGGATGAGCTCTGCCCCAGCACTCCGAGGGGACCATCCCGGGACCCTGCCGGGCTGAGAGCTGCGGGTGTGGAGCTGCTGCCTGCGCGGGGAATTCCTGATCTGTAAATACAGGAGTGTGCTGGGGCGGGAGAAGGGATTTCAGCCCAAGCTGCTCTGGAAGAAGCTCTTCCCTGGGTTTCTGAGCTAGCACGGGAAGCAAAGCTGACGTCATTTCTGAGCAGGGAAATTTGTGGAGGTTTCTGGATAGAGGAAGGAGAGGAAGTAGTCCAGAAGTAGTGATACGCTGGGTGAGTTTTAGTTATGAACCAAGGCTCACAACAGGAGGTGTTTCAGCAAAGACCTTCATGCCCTGGGTCAAGGGAGCAGCCAGTTTAAAAAAAAATACAATTCTGTGACCCTTTTGTCCCTGTGACCAGAGGGAAAATGTGACCATAATGCTGCTTTCAACTAGAAGGTATCTCCAAAATAAGCAACCATAAAAAGAAAGAAAGAAAAAAACCCCACTCATTAACCTAAAATCAGTTTCACCAAGGACTGACTCCAGCCCTTTTCCAGGGGCATTGACACTGCCAGGACAAGGCCAGGCTGGATGGGGCTTGGTGCACCCCGGGACAGTGGGAGGTGTCCCTGCCATGGCAGGGGTGGAATGGGATGGGCTTTAAGATCCTCCCAACCCAAACCATTCCATGATTCCATGATTCTATAGCTCCATCCAAGCTCTTCAGGCTGTCCCTTCCCCAGTGCTGGCCCCTGGAGTTCCTCCTGTGCAGCAGAACTTTTCCCTCGGGAAGCACCCCAGGACTGATGGAAGCATCCCCTACCCCTCCTCTCCACCTCCCTCTCCCTTGGACTTCAGAGCTCCCCACTGCCTGTGCTGGGTGCGAGAAGGGACGAGGTCACCCCCGTTAGGTGACAATCCTAACACGTGAGTGGTTCCCAGTTCCCCAGCCAGGCAGGACAGGTGGGAATTCTCTTTCCAGCACTCACAGGAATTATTTCAAGTCAAGGTGGCCAGGCCCTGGTATTTCATGGTGGAGGTTTTGGTTGGGGTGTGGTTGAGGTTGTCAACTCACGTTCAGATCAATTACTGCAATAAAGGGAGTAAAGAATGCGGGAGCTGGAAGGAAACAGGGTTAATCCAAATAATCAGCTTTCCTGGGCTGGGAATGGCCTGGATCCTGCAGCACACGAGGCTGGAAGCTGCAGCACCATGCTGGCCGTGGGTGTGTGTGGCGTTGGCAGGAACAGTGGCACAGACACTGCGCAGGAAGGCGCCTGCACGTGTCAGCTCATTCCTCCCTCCGTTTGCATTTCCCTCCTTTCCTTCTTTTCCAGGAACGAGGAAAAAATATCCTTGAGGCCCCCTTTAAAGAGTCTCAAGCATCCAAGTGATGCTTTAACAGCAGCCTCAAGGGCAAGTTTAGAGGCCAAGTATGGCCAAAGCATTTCCAGGGGCCCAGCACAGGGAGGGACCTAGAGCTGCTGGAGAGAGTCCAGAGGAGGTACCAGGATGAGCAGAGGGATGGAGCAGCTCTGCTGGGAGGAAAGGCTGGGAGAGCTGGGATTGTTCACCTAGAGAGGAGAAGCTTTGGGGTGACCTCAGTGTGGCCTTGCAGGGCCTGAAAGAGCTACAGGAAAGATGGAGGGAGAGGATTTCCAAGGGATGGAGGGACAGGACACAGGGAATGGCCTCACTCTGAAGGACTGTAGGTTTAGATGGGATATTGGGAAGGAATTGTTCCCTGTGAGGATCCCCTGGCCCAGAGCAGCTGTGGCTGCCCCTGGATCCCTGGCAGTGCCCAAGGCCAGGCTGGACATTGGGGCTTGGAGCAGTCTGGGATGGTGGAAGGTGTCCCTGTCCAATGATTTTATGATTCTGTGATTCTCTTATTTCTGGGATGTCTCAGAGGTGACCCAGAGAGAAATCCCAGAGGGACAGGTACTGCCTCCATCCATCCTGCCTGCCTTTGGAATGATGAAACACGGCAGGTATTGGACAAATCCCAAATCTCAGGGTGGAAACGCCCCTGTGGGGTTTGCTGTAGGACCAGCTGTGTTTGAGGCACTGCAAAGTCTTGGGTTGGAGAACTCCTGGGAGAGGATGGATTTGGGGTCCTGGGAGAGGATGGAATCAGCCTGCTGGGAGAGGATGGATTTGGGTTCCAGGAAGAGGATGGATTTGGGATCCTGGGAGAGGATGGATCTGGGTTCCTGGGAGAGGATGGATTTGGGGTCCTGGGAGAGGATGGATTTGGGATCCTGGGAGAGGATGGATTTGGGTTCCTGGGAGAGGATGGATTTGGGGTCCTGGGAGAGGATGGATTTAGGATCCTGGGAGAGGATGGATTCGTGCTCTGCAGTGGCTCCCAGCAGTCCTGCAGCCCATGCAGGGTTTGTTAAGGATTTGTTCCCATTCCTCGCAGCTGTTCCAAGAGCGGTGCCTGGCATTCTCAGAACTGCTCTTAAAACATTACCATATTTATAAGTAATGCCCTAATTTGAAGGGATATCGAGTTCTTTTGGATGTAAGTAGTTATTAATTACAATGCAACAGGAAAATTCATTAGGGAATAGAATCAAACTTTCAATTAATGTCATTTTTATCCGGGAACATTAGATGAGCCGCTTTTTTTTTTCCCCTTGCCTTTAATAAGGATCTGGAAACATTTGCTAATTTCCAACTATTATAGTTCCTTCTATGAAATAATGTGAGCTCTCATTTGCATATAAGAAAACATTTTCTGTATTCACTGTGACTCTGAGCTGCCCTATTTATATCAGGAAATTGAGCTGAAGACTCCCTGTGCATTTCAAGGCGAGGCTTTTCTCGTGCAGAAGAGCAGAACATTTTCCCAGGCCCTCACTGAACTTGGGGCATTATTTTGGGGGGCTCCAACTGATGCCTTCTCCAGCCACCTAGAAACAGAGACTAGACAAGAGTAAGGGAATAAAGGTCGGGATTTATTTGAAGGCCTTCAAGGTACACCCTGGGGGAGCCAGAGGCTGCTGCCAAAAATGGACCCCAAGATGGACCCCAGGTCACGAGTTCTTCACACTTTTATAGGTTTGGTTCATTTGCATATCATGGTTAATTCTCCAATTAAAGCCCCAGTTTAATGATGTCATTCCCCTCCACTTGCCCACCCCCCCCTTAGAGTGTTTGGTTTACACATTTTGGGCCTAGAACAGCCTGGCTGTCCTTGAAGGCAAAGCCTGGAGAGGAGAGCACGAGAGAAAAGCCCAGCACGAGAGAGCAGAAATTGCAGGCTACAAGGAACTTCAGAGTTACACTCTAAGCAGCACAGAATTTGAAAATATAGAAGTTAAAACCTAAGGCATCATAACCCTGGGCCCGTTATTCTGGGGGCTCTAACCCCAGGCTCTGCACGAGGCCTAGCAGAGGGGCTGAGGAAAAGCTCAGGGGGTTTCTCACTGAGAACCACAAACATTTCCCTTGGTCTTTTTTCTGAAGTGCTCTCTGCTCTTCTTGTTCGAAATCTTTTACTTTCAATTTCGTTTTCAGCCTCAAAGCCAAACCTGCTTGATGCAACAAAGAGCCTTCAGGTGCCAGGTGTGAGTTCCTTATCACTTCAAACTGAACAATTCAGCACCTCCAGACTCCTTTTGTAGGGAACTTCTTTTCTTTTCTGACCTGTGAACATTTTCAGGTTCAGCTTTGCTTTTGTTCTGTTGTTTCTATACCCAAGAGGCCATTCCACAGCATCCCCGGCTGCAAGTCCATGGAAAATGGATCTTTAGTGCTGTTCGTGTCCATCTAAGCTCTGAGTGATTGATTTTGGTTATAACTCTGTTCTTCTGATGAGTCCTGAACAGCCACAGGAAAAAAACTCTTGCAAAGGCTCCCTTTGCTCCCTCCTTCAGAGGCTCTGATCCACATCTTTTGTCTCCCAGGTTTCCATGTTGGTTGTTGCTGCAAACATCAGATAAATCAGCTGTATATAAAAAAAATTAAGAGCAGCAATAGCAATAATCCCCATGCCATTAATTATCTAAATGCTGAGGGCAGGACAAGGCAGATAATTAATTTCAATTTTTTTAAAGCAGAGACATCCATCATTTGATCCCAGACAGTTTTATTTTGATTTTATAGTCCAAAAAAAAAAAGTTTCAGATCCTTGCAAAATAACTTTATTATAGTTAACTTGGTCCTGAGCTTTCTCCAGTGATAAAAAAAAATTCCCAGTTCAAAAATCCCTCTTCCCTTGCCCCATTATCTTATGAGGAAAGGAGCCCCAGGCCATGGGATAAAGGAGAACAAAAAGAGGCTTTGGGTAAGGCTCCTCTTGGAAAGCAGGGACAGGGATTTCTCAAAAAACCTCTTTTAGATAAAACCTCTGGATAGCTAAGCCTGGAGTTCAGCTCCCAGAGCCCTTTCCCACCGAGGGCATTAAAACAGAGCTGACAAAGGCAGCCCCAGAGCAGCCCTGCCCCAGCCAGGGGATTCCTGAGCCAGGGGCTGCAGGGAGGAAATGTCCCGGCCCTGTTTGAATCCCGAAGGATGGATGGCTCCTTGTGGGCACCCCAAAATCCCTGACCCCCAAATCCCGCTCCCCTGGGCTGCTGCTGCAGCATCCCCAAAAGCTCCGGCTGCTGTGTGGGACTCCCGGGCTGACCTGGGCATCTCCTGCCTCTCCCCACACCTTTCTCCTGCCTCTCCCCACACCCTTCTCCTGCCCTTCAGCTTCGCTCCGGTCACTTCTCCTCTCCCCGGGCCTGTCTGTTCCAGGCTTTTGTTCCTTTGTTGGATGGAAACTTCCTTCAGTTTTCCACTCGCAATTTATTCATGGCTAGTGTCTACTTTCTGTTCTCGTGCCAAGTTTGTCTGTTAGATCTTCTCCCTCCCCAGCACTTTCCCTGCCCACATTTATTTATAGAAAGCAATCTTTGCCTTTTTTTTTCCTTTCTTTCTCTTCTGCTTAATTTCTTTTCCCCCACAGATCCCTTTAAGCTCTTCCTTACCGTAGCAAAGCCTGGCTTTTGGGCAGTTTTTCAGCCTTGCTCTGCACCCACATTTTAGAACTGTGCTCCTCAGCCCTTCCTGAACTTGGAGGTTCCTCAGGGCGAGCAGGAGTTGTCAGCAGCTTGTTTTTCTTGGTGAGCCTCGGTAGAGCCTTTCAGCTGTCTCTGAGCCCTGTGTTTTTCTTGTCAGGGTAATGTGCTTAGTAACAACACCTACCACTTTCCCATGTCACACTCTGCACTCCTCCGTCAGCCACGCACTGACTGGCACGGCAACACAAAGAAATTGCTTTTAACCAGCAAGGGAAAACGCTGCTTTCTTAAATAACCTTTGCCTCCTCCAGTTACCTCTGCAGGTCACAGGATTCCAGCGCTTTGGTGACTCACAGCTCTCCCACCTGGCAATTATGAGCTCAAAACAATTATTGAAGCCTTAAACAAACCTTTTTTTGGGTGCAGGAAGCTGAGTGAGACCTTGCCAGTGAGTGCAGGTCTGCTGGAGTCACTGCTGCTTGGTAAAAATGCCGTGGCTTGAAGTGAGAGAAGTATAAATAGAGATTTTAATATAATTCAGTAATACATCACTGATGTTTTACAGACGAGGAGGACGAATATATTGTGATAATATAATAACAGTTCCTGGGAAAAGTGTATTTTTGGATGAAAAGTGAGAAGAAAAAAAAAACCAAACGTGTTTTGAGAATTGAAAAATGTTTCGACTTTTCAAAACGTGGAACCCAACAGGAGGATATTTCAAAAGGAATTTAGTTGTTCAAGGGGAATGTTTGTTCCCTTTGAAAAGATTATTTCCCTTCCAACACTGGTTTTGGGCAGCTCTATCCAGCTGGTTGTGGCTGAAAGAAAAACCAGAGGAGGCTCAGGGAGGGGAGTTGGGCTGGTCCCAAGCCCGGCCCGGCCTGGGAGTGTTCCTGTTTCCAGCTGGCTGTGGGAATATTCCCATTTTTATGCTGAAACTGCATCTGCTGGGTGCCCAACCCGAGCTCCACCTCTGGAGCATCCCTGGCTCTGTGCTCTCAGCTTGGCACTCCTGGGGCATGGGCCATGTTCTCCTGGCACTGCGGAGCTCAAGGGTCTTGCAACTTTTGGGGTTTTTTCCTAGAAATGCAGGGCTGGGGAGAGTTTGGGAAACTCTGGGAGCCAAAGTGACCTTGAAAACCTGGGAAGTGGCAGCAGCGTGGGCAGGGAGAGAGTGAGGGAGAGTTCAGAGCCTTCCTGGGGACTCCAGGGAAGAGCTGAGGGCACATCCTGGTGAATCCAGCCAGGGCAGGCTCGTGTTCCCTGCTGTGGAACAGGGAATGGGGGCACAGGCTGCACACAGAGCAAAAGGAGGGAAAGTGCTCACTCCAAGGCCCAGGAATGTCTCCTGGCACCAATCCTGCACAGCCTGGAAGCTTTTTCCATGACTCCAGGATGGCCGGCAGTGCAGGATGCAAACTGGCATGCAGACAATCGGCCCTAATTAGCACTTACCTGTAAATATCAGGTTTTGTCAAACAGGAGGTAAAATGTAGCATCTCACTTAAGCCAGAGGAACACTGGGAGATGTTAGCACAGAGATTTTAATACTCAACTAATTAAAAAAAAAAAAAATCCATCTCTCCTACTCCCGGGGGATTTGATTCCTGTTCTTTATGCAGGCTGGAGGTACCACAGCACTTGCAGATGATGTAATTAACCTGACCTATTTGGTGGCTCCACATTAATGTTTCTTTGTGATGGATTTACAAGAAAGCCTCGTTATTAAAGACTTCAGAACAAGATTTATTATTATTATCTTGTTTCTCCCCATTCATTATTCCCTTCTCCTGAGCTGGAAGTGAATCAGGACCCCCGGGGCACTTTTCCTGTGGCTCCCAGGGCTCTGGAGGAGACTGATGGGCCTGACCTCTGTGCTTTGCAATTTCCTGCCTTGCAGAGTGGGTGCAGAGCTCCAAGCACTCCAGACTCGCATCAGGCTTGCGTAATCCACCCAAAGAGCTGGAGCAGGGCTGGGCAAGCAAAGGGCCAGGAGTTCTGCAGCTGGTACAGATTGTTATTCACGGGCTTCTTTCTTCTGGCAGCTCCAGCCCCAAGCCCACAGCTCCCACTGCCTGCAGTGCACTGGAACATTTTCAAAGGCACCACGTCGGGCTGGCACCCGGGAGGCTCCGAGGGCAGCGAGAGGTTGTTCATTAATCCCCATTTGTAAAAGCTGCCAAATCCCTGAGCTGAGCACTGCTTTCAGCTGTAAGGGTTTTTTTTTTTGGACTACAATGGGTTTAGAGAGAATTCTCTATCAGAATCAGAGCATAACATTCAAACCTTTTTTTTCCCCCTAGAACAAACTGTTACAGAGGGAACTACAGACAGATTTCTATACCTGACTTAACTTCAAAGGCTAGAGCTCAGCCCAAACCCCACGGCAGGCTTGGTTTCATTGATTGCCAAGGGCAGAACATTCTTAATGCATTGGTATTAAATAAACAGATGGGAAACTAACCCGAGATTTAAATTTCTGTTGAGATAATGTCGAAAGTTTATTGACCCAAGGGTGCTGGTGATTGAGTTACTGCTCCACATCAATAGCTGTGGCCAGGCCTTCTGTAGGACACTGAGGAATGGGCTCAATATTTTGATGTCTTGGCTGGAAGTAAATTTTAAGGCCCAACAGCAAATGTGCTTTGTTTGGTCCACTGGGAACCTGTCTTTAGATACAGTTCAGCCCCTGCTTTCCTCCAGCACAGGGTCCAGCCGTGAGGACAGGGCAGGGAATATTCCAGGGCGTGCCAAGGACCAAATCCCAGTCTCTCTGAGCACAGGATGCGGAACAGGGCCAGCAGTGCCACACACAACCCCAATTTAAGCAGCAGAAATTGTTCTCCTGGGTCGGGCTGGTCCCTTCCTGGCAGCAGGAGATCTCTGCTGGACACAGCCCTTCTGCCAGTGCAGAGCTGTCTCTCTGTGTTATGCCTGTGCTCTGGGAACTCCTCCTGTCACTGGACACCGGAGATTTATCGAAGAGATGAGGCGGCCCCGGAACCCCGTCCCTGCAGTAATTAACTGGCCGCTGCTGGAAAGCGCAGCAGCAACGTTTTGAGAGACCTTATCTGCTGTCCTTCTTGGATGCAGAATTCCTAAGGGCAGAAATCATTCCAGGGGCTTTGTTTTTGCTCTAAGTTATATTTTTACACAAATTATCTGAGGAGAGAGGCTAATTAATGACAGGGAAAGAGTGAGCTCAGGAGACAATCCATCTCTTCTCTATCTCATCTCTTCCACCTTGCAGCCTGCAGCACAGTGCAGCCAGAGCAAAGCAAATGCTCCAGCTCCTGCCTGGGGCTCCTTTCCCGTTTCCTGTGTCTCTCTGGAGTTGCAATAAACACAGACTGCTGTGAGAAGCTGTCAGAGCTGAGGCCAGAGGACAAAACCTGTCACTCCCAGCACCATCTCTATGCTGCTCAGAGCTGGTACCACGGCAGGAGGCTGCTGTGCCATGTCCTGAGCACCTGGCACCTGCTCCAGGTATCCACTGGGTTTTCAGGAGCGAGGTGGATGTGATTGCCTTGTCTGTGTCCTGCAAACCCTTATGTAACTGGGGTTTTGTGTCACATGCCCCCAGCCTTAAGATTTCAGGTCCTATCCCAGCTTCCCAAGCATGGTGGTGGTGGTTGGAGTGAGCTGGAGCAGTGATGGGATAGAGGGGGCAGGAGGGTGACACTGGCATTTTCCAGCTCAATTAGAGCCTTCATTTCAGTGTTTGCAAGGCCACACCTCTCTTCCCATCCCTTGCCTGGACGTGGCACTCAGTGCTCTGGGCTGGTGACAAGGTAGGAGTCGGACACAGCTTGGACTCGATGACCTTGAAGGGTTTTTCCAACCTGAATAATTCTGTGTTTCTATAGAATCTCCTGAGCTGGAAGGGCCCCACAGGATCACCCAGTGCAGCTCCTGGCTCTGCACAGACACCCCAACAACCCCACCCTGGGCATCCCTGGCAGCGCTGCCCAAACGCTCCTGGAGCTCTGGCAGCCTCGGGGCCGTGCCCATTCCCTGGGGAGCCTGGGCAGTGCCCAGCACCTTCTGGGGGAAGAACCTTTCCCTGAGATCCAACCCAGGCCCAGCTCCAGCCTTTCCCTGGGGTCACCAGAGAGAAGAAATGAGCCCTGAGAGCCTCTCCCTTTGTCTGTGGGTCATCTCCAGTGACCCACGTGGAGCATGGAGTGGGGATTCCCATCCCAGCAGATGCCCCTGCCTCAGCCTGGCCTGGTTTGCCTGGAGAGGATCAGCAGGGCCACAGAGCCCCTTCTGCTCTGGCTGCAGAATGACCTACAGAGAATGGACTCCAGTGAAATGAAGCTCAGAAAATGAGCTTTTCAATGGAACAGAGCAGAGCTGCAGGGACTGCAATTAGACCAGATCAAAAGTGTCAAGGGAAAGGGCAGGCTGAGCTTAAAATGTGCAGAACTTAAAATGGAATCACAACATCCCAGAGCTGCCACGAGGATCAGAGCTGCAGCCTCAGCCCCACAAAGGCATTGTGCCACCATTCCAGGTACCTGGAGAACCAGGATTGTGATATCAGTATGCAGGACGGAATCAAAGCAATGAATCTGCTAACAAATGAGAATTGCAAGAATAATTGATTCCGAGAGAGGAACACAGCAAACAAAGCCCAACAAATTCCTTTCTGTGGAACATTCTTGCTTCCAAAAAAGCCCCATTTGGAAACACCATTTCACAAAAAAGGGGGAGGGGACACAGCAATGGTGTGACCTCTGCTAAGACTTTGACTTTGTAAAGGAGCTGGCAAAAAGTGCATGAAGTTCTTCCCTGGGAGGGTGTCAGGCCCTGGCACAGGGTGCCCAGAGAAGCTGTGGCTGCCCCTGGATCCCTGGCAGTGCCCAAGGCCAGGTTGGACGGGGCTTGGAGCAGCCTGGGGCAGTGGGAGGTGTCCCTGAGTGGAATGAGATGAGCTTTAAGGTCCCTTCCAGCCCAAACCATCCTGGGATTCTGTGACTTGGGGGCTGAATGTGGGGACTGGTTTCTGAGAGGTTGAGGTGGAAAAAAAGAGCAGGAGAAGGAAGAGAAGGAGATGGAGGGAGCTCCAGACCTCCACCAACCCTGAGACAGGGAAGGGCCAAGTTGCAGTGCAGACAGCCAGAGGATTTTGAGGAAAGACATAAAATGATGAGGGGAGAGAGGAAGCCAGAGATGATCCCAGAAAACAGAGCCAGAATTCTTTGCTCCAAAGGGTTGAGTGCTGGCCATGGCCTGCACAGACATGGTGAGAGCAGGGCAGAAGGGTCAGTGGGAGTGTAAAGGTCTCACAACCTCCAAACCTCCCAAAGTGGGAATCCCACATCACCCTTCAGGCTGGTTTGAAATTCTGCATCACCTCCATCCTAACAGGGAAAGGGCAGCTGATGTTCCCCACATGGGGTGGCTGAATTACCTACGAAACAGAATCATCAAAAGTGATCTTTGCAGCTCAGAGGCAGCAGCTGAACAACCACAAGGGAAGCCAGAGGCAGATATTAGCTCTCTGATTTAAAATTAAAACAATTGATCAATTGTCCTTGCTGGAATTAATAGCAAAACAAATCAGCCTGCAATATTAAACCGAAATTCACTGCCTGGATCCAAATGTATGGGGTCTCTCAGGACAATCCTGGATATTTATTATGGCTGAACGAATTGCATTTTCATGCATAAAATGCAGATATTAGGCAGTTTGAAAAGTCAAGGTCATTCTGAAAAGAATGGGATTTTTTGGATTTATGTTTTGAAAGTGTGTGAATCCGGAGTTCACGGAGCTGGTCAAGCTCAGTGCAGCCGGGAATGGCAGCGGTGTCTGGAGGGACAGACAGGGAAATTCAGTCATTTTTATACTGCAGTTAAAGAATCTGCAGCTTCTGTGCTCTGGGTGAGGAGAGGGGGCTCTGGTGTAGAGTATGATCAGCTCCTCACGGGCTTGGCTGGAGCCTTGGTGGCAGAACTGATTGGGATTTGGGATCAAATTGGGGTTTAATTTCTCCTCCTGGTCCCTGACTGAGTCTGTGCCCACTGGGGAGCTCGGGGTACCTGGGCTGAGCTCACACCTGGGGCTGCTCACTGGGAGCAGGAAAGGCACATCAAAGGGGATGTGGCCAAACACTGCTCAGCACTGCAGAGGGGCAGAGGGGAACTGCAGGAAACCGAGAAGGAAGAACTTCGATAATTAGTGGTGGATTTGATTTAAAACAGTCTCCTGATAAGCAAGGAGCTTGTAGCAAGAGCAGCTACAAAGTGGCTCCCCAAAACAACAAGGGAGCTGTGAGAAAAATTAACAAGAGGTGCCGTAACAAGCAGTAAGTGGTGCCCAGTGTGAGAATCGAACTCACGACCTTCAGATTATGAGACTGAGTTTACAGCCCTGGAAGAAACCTCAGAATCACGGAATCCCAGACTGGTCTGGGTTAGAGGGACCTTAAAGCTCATCCAGTCCCACCCCTGCCATGGGCAGGGACACCTCCCACTGTCCCAGGCTGCTCCAAGCCCTGTCCAGCCTGGCCTTGGGCACTGCCAGGGATCCAGGGGCAGCCACAGCTGCTCTGGGAATTCCATCCCAGTCTGTCCCCACTCTCACAGGGAACAATTTCTTCCCAATATCCCATCTAGCCCTACCCTCTGGCAGTGGGAAGCTTTTTCCCCCTTGTCCTGTCACTCCTTGGAAAACATGGAGCTCGCTGGGGATATGGCACCAAAATGCCTTTTGGAGAGAACCTCCAAAATGGGAGGGATGGGAACCTCAGGGAAATGTTTGGGCTCGGTAAAATAAAAAGCAGCAGAACGTCCCTGAAGAGCCTTTGAATGGAGTCAGATAAGGAGGAATTAACGACCCAGGCCTGGCTTATTCAGTGTGCAATTCCCTGTAGGATTTAACCCCTCCATGGATCCTCCTCCCGGCCTGGATGTGACCCAAGGAGTGCTCTGTGGTTCTTGCTGGGCTGTCAGCACTCAGGAGCTGCCCCTGGACTGGCATTTCCTGGGATATGGGTGCAGAGCAGGGCTCCAGCAGGAGCTGAGGGCTGGGCTGGGCTTCCTGCCTGGAATCAGCTCCTCCATTCCAATTGGGAGTTTTTTGGCCTGTGTTTAACAACGTGTTTCATTGCAAATTCTGTGTTTTTCTTTAAATGACAATTGAAAGATGTTTCATAATGAGCTAGCTCTGAATGAAAATACAAATGACTTCCCCTGAAGGACCTCGATATGAAACATTTCATCTGGAGTGGAGGGAATGTCTTCTTTGCTTTTCTTTGCCTTAAAACGAAGATGAGTTAATAAAATGGTTTTGATTCTGCCATTTTTTAAATAAAATAATTCAGCCATTTGCAAAATGCTGCAAGTAAAAAAAAAAGTGCAGCTCCACTGGACTTAACAAACACACTTCCTAGGGATTTCTAAATTCCAGATACATTCCCTCCTTCCTGCTCCTCAACTCCACAACTCCAGTTCCTCTGCCACCTCTCAGAGCTCCTTCTTGGTGGCTTGGAAGAGTCTCCGGGAGGATCTTTCCTTGTGTGCCATGCAGGACAAGTTCCCTTTGGAGCTGTACCCACCCACAATTCAGCAGAGAATTATGAGCTGGGGTGGATGTGGGGCCGTGGTTCCCCTGGCTGAACATGCATTTCTCTGGCAGAGGGATCATCCTCACTCCAGTATAAATCAGGAATTTCTCCTTAGCAATGACAGTTTCACAGCTTTGTGCCAGTTACTATTTCCCCATTTCTGCCAGTTTTGCAGCAAAATCTGGTGTTTCTGAGACAGGTGTGGGTAGGCTTGGCTTTATATCATTTCATAAATATGGTTCTGCAGATGTGGTTGCTCTGTGCTCTCCAGAAACCCCCCAAGGCTCCCTGCAGGTTACCTGTGAATTTTGGCCATTTCTTATCTCATTCCCCCTCAAACCTCCTTGGAATCCACCCATCCCTGCCAGGACTGGACATTCTGTCCCAGTGGAAGGGGCTGCCCTGGGGTGGGGTGGAGTCACCATTCCTGGAATATTTGATGCCTGAAGAGGCCACCTAAAAACAGAGACTAGACAGGATAAGGGAATAAAGGTCGATATTTGTTGGAAGGGCTCTCAAAGGTACCCCTGAGGCTACTGCTGAGATGGACCCCAAGGTGGACAGCAGGTCACGAGTTCTTCACACTTTTATAGGTTTGGTTCATTTGCATACCAGGGTTAATTCTCCAGTTAAAACTTCAGTTAATGGTGGAGTTTCCCCAAGCTCACCCTCCTCTTAAGATGTTGGTTTACACATTTTGGGCCTAGGATGGTGTGAGTGTCCTCAGAGAGCAGGCCCAGAGAGGCTTTGCTATGTCTGCCTAGCATGAGGGAGCAGAAGTGAACAGGCTACAGGAAACTCCAGTTACACACTGAGCAGTGCAGGCTTTGAAAAATTTCAATTTGAAATTTTTGAAAAAAGAAGTTAAAACCTAAGGCATCACATCCAACACCCAGCTGGCTGTGAAGGCCCTCCGTGATCTGCTGTAGTGGGCACCGGTGGGACTGGGCCGTGTCTTGGGGGACTTTTCTGATGATTCTGTGACTTTTTTGCCCAGCTGCTCTCCAAAGCCCGTTCAGTTCTGTCACCACAGCCCTGAGAGCTGCTCCTTGGAATGTGTAACAACAGGGACAGCAGAGGCAGCCCCACGAGGGGCAAAGGCCGTCTGGCAGCTACTGAGGGGCAGAGTGTGGCTAAAATCTCTGTGGCTGAGGCAGAAAGCAGCTTGGCACCTTCCCCTGTAGGTCTGAGGTGATGCTTCGGTGTTTCATGGGCACTTTCGGCCGGGGAAAGCCTCCTTCCAAGCAGGACTTGTCCCTGCTGCAGCCTGGCACCCTTGGCACTGTGGGGAAGGCCGAGGGTGCCCTGCAGTGACCTTGGAAATGAGGATGAGCTGCTCCTCTATCCCACAGTCCTGGCAGCTGGGAGCCCGGAGAGCAATGATCGCTCTTTAGTTCAAAGTCCACACCCAGCGCCTCGGGGCAGCGCATAAAATATTCAGCGCAGCACTTCAAAGCTGGATGTGCTCCTTGCAGGGAGCTCAGCAGCGTCGCCAGGCTGTCCTGGAGCCACCAGGGCCGGCAGAGCTGTGCTGGGAGCTGGATCTTCCCAACCCTGCAGCTGGAGCTGTGCTGGATCAGCATTTCCAGGCACTGCCAGGAGCCACGGGGACCACACCGACTCCTCAGCCTGAAATCTTGCATTTAAACTCTCCCTACAACTCTGCAGCACTGCTCTGCGAGGATATCTTACAGATATTCCTGCAGAACAGGCTGGAGAGGGGCTTTGGATAAGGGCCTGGAGGGACAGGACAAAGGGGAGCACCCTTAAGCTGAAGGAGGGTGGATTTAGATTGGGTGTTAGGAAGAAATTCCTCCCTGTGAGGGTTCCAGGCCCTGGCACAGAGTGCCCAGAGTAGCTGTGGCTGCCCCTGGATCCCTGGCAGTGCCCAAGGCCAGGCTGGACATTGGGGCTTGGAGCAGCCTGGGACAGTGGGAGGTGTCCCTGCCATGGCAGAGGAGCTGGAACTGGATGGGCTTTACCATCCCTTCCAACCCAAACCATTCTGGGATTCTGTGATCTGGGTTTAAATTAAAGTTTTCTTCTGATGGAGACTCAACACCATGCCCAGATGATTTATTCCAGCTGGGAGTCTCCTTCACTCAGGTATATCTGCACCCACCTTGTGGGACCGGGGCTGCTCCAGCTTCAACTCCTCCTTGTGGGCAGACTTTTCCACCTGGACAAAGCCACATCCCAATTCCCGAGCTCTCCTCTTGGTGTGGGAGTCTGTAGATTCTATTTGTCTCACAGCAAATCTTCTGCTTTGATAAATTCAGCGATTCAGCTCCCACTTCTCACCAGAATTGTGTCCTCCTGACCATGGGGTGCTCTCAGACCAGGCTGTGCCCCTGGCCTGGTCTCAGTCCCCTCCAGCACCCTCTCCCAAGGGAGGGACGGGGATGGAGCAGGGCATTGCTGCTTCTCTTCCCTGCATGCTCTTGGCATTTCAAGAAGCTTCCCTGTTGTGCTCAAATCACTCTTCTACCATCAATGAAATTCACGGGATATTTGGAGCATTTGTGTGGTTTTTCTTATGTAAGTTAAATTTATGAGAGGGAGAAACTATTATGGGGTATAAACGATTGAGGGAATGGATTTGTCTACTCAGAGCTATCTGGTTTCACTGTAAATTGCCTAAATGGGCAGGAAGGAGGTGTTACACAGCACCTTTGGAGTGATTTTTCCTTCTTCTGCTTTGGGACTTGTGTAAGCAAAATGCTGTTCCAAGGTGTAAGGAGGGGACATTAAATAAATAAAGCACCAATTGCCAAGATCTGGAGATTGAAACTGTTTACACAAAATAACTCAAAAGCTCTCCAGGGGCTGAATTCTACAGCCTGGCAGAGCTGAGCTGAAGGAAACTGATATTCCAGAACACTCAGGTAACATTTTTTCAGGACAACTTGTGCTGATGGGCTTTAGACAACATCCTGAGTATGTACCCCAGCATCTGGCACCAAAATCCAGGTTGGATGAGGCTTGGAGCAGCCTGGGACAGTGGGAGGTGTCCCTGCCATGGCAGGGGTGGCACTGGATGGGTTTTAAGGTCCCTCCAAACCCAAACCATCCTGGGATTCTGTGAAAAGGCCGTCCCAGGAACTGCTGCACACACCTGGCCACATCTGGGGAGTTTGAAATCACAGCCAGGGCAGCGCCACCCTCAGAGATTGTGATGGGCAAAAGGACCTCGCTGTATTTTATGTACACACGACTCAGAATTCAGTGAATAGATTTAAAAGTCTACTTGTCCAAAATGTCTACATGGTAGAGAAAAGCCTGGCAGAGAAAAACCTAATTAATAGAACAATTAAAACTGTTATAGAGAAGCTCTCTGATATGTACTTGTCAGTCTTCTCCTGGGTAACAAAGGGAAACAGCCCCAAGCTGCACCAGGGAAGGTTTATGTTGGATATAAGGACAAATTCCTCCACTGAAAGGGTGGTCAGGCATTGGAACAGGCTGCCCAGGGAGGGGTGGAATCCCCATCCCTTGCGGGGGATTTAAAACATGAGTGGATGTGGCACCTGGGGACACCTGGGGACAGGGGTTGGGCACCTTGGCAGTGCTGGGGGGGAGGTTGGACTTGATGAGCTCGGAGGTGTTTTCCAACCTTAACGAGTTTGTGATTCTGTGATAAATCCAGACCAGCCTGAGATCAAAAGAAAGGCTGGAGATTTTTGCTGGTGGTGGGAAGAAACAGGACAGCCTGACAGACTCCATCACTTCACCTCTTTGCTAGGAGAAGTCTCTGTGCCATCCCTGGCAGGAGGGCTCCAAAGCTGTGGTCTGACTCTGCAGAGCTTTGGCCCTGCTGGATGAACACACCCAGGGCTGCATTTTTGGGCAGAGTAGAAGCTCAGAGAGCTGGGGTTACTGGAGGGTGACAGAGCTGCACTTTGGGGCTGGGTTGGCATGGGAAGCAATAACTCAGGTGTTTCACAGCACAGATCAAACCTGTCCATCCCTGCTGTGTCCTGGCTGCTCCTGTCCTGTGGCCACCACGACTTCATGTCCTACTCACCCCTTCCCGTGCTGCTGCCATAGCCAAAGCTCCGAATTTGGCGTCACATGGAAAAAAAAAAGAAAAAACTATAAAAGCCCTAAGCTGGAGCTGTGCAAACTAAGTTATTTGTAGCAGACATGGGACTTGCCTGAGGCACAGGGAGAGCTCAGGCTGGATCAATGGATTCCTGTGAGGAAAGGTTTCATGGTGAAGAACTGACATCACTCCAGGAACAGTCTTGCATAAAATCTGACTCTGCTGCGCTGCTTGTTAACCATGGGATGGGTTGTTCTGCACTTCTCTTGCACTGCAGCATCCTCCTGAACCACCAAGAACTCAGTGGAGGCTGGGAGAGCTTCTCTTGGAGCTCTGCAGTGGATGGAGGAGATTTAAACAGGGCTCCTGTGCCCAAAATGCAATTTATGGATGAGCTGGGGTCTGCCTGTGGAGCCCAGCTGCACAGGCTGGGTCACCTCCTGATGTCAGTGAGAACAGTCCATCCAGCAAGGTTAAAGGACTGGATTTAGATTAATTCCAGAGCTTGTCCAATAAGATAAAGCAGTATAGTGAAGGTAAATATTTGCAGCTTTATTTGCTGGGAGATTAATGTAATTGGTTTGGATTCCTTCACATCCTCCAGCCTCTTCATAAACACTGCACACTGTTAAATGCTGCAATAATGAAGGCATTTTGTCTTCATCATACTGGAGGGCAAGAGGCAGGGGAGAGCTATTCTTGCAAAATATTAGCCCAGTTTTGCACACCCCAGAGGATCTATTAATTTAGGTTAGAGTCTCTGCAAGGGCTGAGCTCGGTGAGCATGGGAAGCTTTCCATAACCCCACCTCCACCTCCTCTGGGGCTTTTCCCCCATTTCTTCCTTTTTGTTTTTTTTAATTTTTTTTTTCCCATACAGCCAGTGCAGAACCCAGGCACGGAGTAACCCAGAGTGATCCAGTTTGTCTGGATTCCCTCCCCAGGGGCTGCCAAGTAGGGATTGGGCTGCTCAGAAGATCCCACAGCTCTGTTGTGTGGCACCACTGCTATGAGAGACCCTGAACCCAGGGATAAAGGGAGGGACTGATCCAAAGGAACTGGGAGGTGAAAGGGAAGGGAGGGATTGATGCTGGTGCAGCCCCAGCAGCCAATGCCATTTCCCTCTGCTCCTGTAATGGGACAGCAGAATGTGGCTTTTCTGGCAGAACTGGAGATTTAGGGACTGGATGTGCTCTGGTTTAGTTGTCAAGGTGGGGTTTGGTCCCAGGTTGGACTCGGTGCTCTTGGAGGTCTTTTCCAACCTGAAGGATTTGGGATTCTATTCTATAAACTCAGCATCTCTGGGAACAGAGACCCCTCTGGAGACCACCCAGTCCCACCCAGCTCAGGGCAGGCTGATCTTGCACCAATTGTCCAGGTGGGATTGGGATATGACAAGAGAAAAGCTCTTCTGTGTTTAAATGGAATTTAAATCACATTTCAGTTTTGTATCCCCTTTTTGGTGTATTTTCACTGCGCACTGACGAGAAGAGCCGGGTTCTATCTCCTCCCTCACCTCCATCCCTGCTGAGCCTCTACAGCCACAGGGACCTTCTTCCTCCCTTTCTTTGGCCAGGGCAAGGCCCTCCCAGTTTCCTCTGATGCAGGTGGGAATGGAAATAGATTTCAGTGCTGTTATTCAGAATGTTTGGCTCCTACCCTTTCCCTGTGCTCCCGACGCCCTGGGAAACGCAGCTGGGCAATGGCAATGGGACAGAAAGCAGCTCCTTCACCCTGTGAGCTGTGGCAGAGTTTGGGGTTTGGGTCAGTGGTGTCCAGCCCCAAAGTGCAACTGGGCTCTCACCCACTCCTGACCAAGCTGCCCCTCTGGGTGGGCACTGCCAGCCCTGGCTCCCAATCCAGCAAAGGGAATCTGCACCAATCGGTGCAAAATCAACCCAAATCCATGTTTCCATTGTGGGACAGGGCAGGGACTGGAGCCTGCTGGTGTTTCCTCAGTCCATCAGGCCCTAATTACCTGCTGCTTTTCCTTCTACCCATCCACTCAAGGGCTGTTTTGGTGCTCAGAGCCTGCTAAGGACTTTGGGGACTCTTTCAGAGATCCACTTGTCTGTCTCTCTGCTCTGTGATTTCCTTCCCAGCCTGCAGACGTTCATTAGTGGAGTGTGTCATGGAATTCAAACACGTTCCGTGATAATTGTCAGCAAAATGACAGCGGCCACATCGGCCTGGATACAACAACAGCAACAACAACAACAACAACAACAATCCAGGCCTGACGAGCTCTTTAAGCAGTTCCCAGCCAGGTATTGATTAGGTGGTTCTGGCTTAGACATTGAGGAGCAAGAGTTGTTTATTGCAAATATCCGATCATGCATCATCCAGCAGCTCTCCCTTGGGAAAGCAGAGTTATCCTTCTGATTTCCCTCTCTCCTGCATGTGGAAGCCGAGTGTAGGGGATGTGGGGACTTTGTGGGGCTGCAGGGGTTGTGGGGAGCTCAGGCTGGAGGGGACACAGGGATCTTGTGGGGCTGGAGGGGTGTTTGACCAAGGACAGGAATGCGGGACACCAGTGGAAGCCCCAGCTGCAGGAAGCGCTGGTGTCCCCAGGGATCAGCACCATCCCCTGCCCTCACCAACCTTCCCACAATCTCATTTCTGGAATAATATCTTTTATTTCCCACACCAGAATTGAGTGGATTTTGTCTTTCCAAACTCCAGCCTGGTTAGGAGGATTTTATTGCTCCAGCAGTACCTGGATGAGATGATTTAGTGACCATCCCAAACCTGGGACAGACAATGTTGTCCAAATGTCACTTTGTTTCCTGCCTGTGCCAGGCAGTGTCCCTGCTGGGAGCAGGGGTAGATGAGGGCTGTGGGGAGAGGACCCTGCTGTCTCTCAGCACTGACTTTCAGCTCTAAAAGTCTCTACTCAACCCACAAATGGGTGTCAAGGCACAATCACCACGTTACTATTTCTACAAGCTCCCAGTAGGTGACTCTCCCAACTGCAGTGTGGATCAAAAATACGACAGAATGTGAACAGAAGGTAATTTTAGGTCTGTGATTTCTTTATAGGGATTATCATCAAATTTAGATCTGTTCTGTCAGCACAAACCACCCACCCAGAGACCTGGTTTTCCTGAGGTATTGCAGACAGCATTTCCCTTTTTGGGAGCTCTCTGGGTGCCCCACTTCCTACCCAGCCCTGCTTTGCCTTGGTCAGAAAGCTCCCATGGACCCACCCAGTCCCATCCCGCCCCACAGCTCCTCTGGGACAGTAGAGACTCGGGAAAAAGGCTCCTGAAAGCACAGAATTCTCTCTCCCATCTCCTCACTCCTACCCCTCTCACAAGGCATTGAGAGTGCTTGACACTGCACCTGCACTCTGGTGTCATTTCATTACTCGCCTGTCTGATCTGCTTTTCAATTCCCTGCAGGTTTTTTGCCTTTCTTTAATTTTTTCCCCTTCCCATGGCGGTGAGTTTCACAGTTTAATCAGGCATTGCTTGAGAAAATGCTTCCTCCCGTGCTCTTTAAACTCACCACAGCCATCCCTGCCTTGGGTGGCCTCTCACGCCTGCCTCTGACAAAGTGTGAATAATCTGTCCTCACTGCCTCCTCTGTCATTTACCATTTCAGAGCCCCTGCTCCTGCCTCCCCAGGGCAGGCCCATGCAGAGAACTTCTTCCAATGTAGCATCCCAATCAACCCCATCAATCCCAGCTTGGGAGCTGGAGAACATCATCTGTTGCCTGCTAATGCCACAGTGGGAATCGGAGCTGTGGGGGCCAGACAGCCCCGGGAGCTGGGCCATGGAACAATGTGGGGCTGGGACAGGGCTGAAAGCTTGGCTAGCACCCCATCCTGGGGCCCTGGGTGCAGCCTGGGGGCTCCAGCGCTGGGTTTGTGGAGCGCTGGCCCGTGGAGGTCGAAATCTCCTGGCAGTGGGATGAACTCAGCTTCTCCCTGGAGTGTGCCAGGGACTGAGGACAAACCCTCCTTGGCATGACCAGGGCTGCTCCTGCTGCCCCTGAGAGGGTCACGGTCACCAAACCCTCCTGGGGACGTTTTCTGGTTGGAAATGCTGCTTCCCCCGATGCTCTGTCACTCCCAGGGACTGTCCCTGCTCCCAGCACAGCCCTGAGCTTGCTTTTCCTTCTATTTACACTCCTCCCCTCTCTGAAGCTGGAATTCCTGGAGCAGGAGCTTCAGGAAATTTAATACAAGCAGCTTACAAAAATTGAATTAGCTCTCAAGAGTTGTTGTGGCTGAAGTCCCCTGAATCATCAAGTGGGTAACACTTTCCTTTCTAAAGGAAAGCCACCACATGATCCACTTAGTAATGGCTTTATCATTCTTTAATTGCTGCTTTTGTTTCCAAACGAAAAAAAAAAAGATAAAATAAGCAGGCAAAGAAGCCAAGAAAAGTATATATTTACATCAGATCGACTGAGATACATGAATGAAAGGAAATGAACCAATTTGCCAGGCAGGAAAGGTTAAGGATGATTACATGGATTAAAATCTGTGCAATCTCTTTGCAGCACTACTCATTCTAGATTGTGGTTGCTGGAACAGAAATAGTCCTGGATTTTATACCACTGGAAAAAAGGGTTTGTAATGCACTAGGTGAGGAAACAGAGCTGGTGGGAGCTGGCCAAGCTCTCCAGTGGCGGGCAGGAAACTTTGGTCACTGGGGTCTTTGATCTTGGCATCTCCCAGCTCCTTCCTCCCTCTCATTTCTGTCTCCTCAGGAAAGCTCTCCCAGATTTCCTTCCTCAGTTCTGTCTCCCACTCAAGTGCTCTCCCAGGCTGCTCTTTATGGTGGTTCCAGAACTTTTCCAGATTTCTCCTTGTCTTTGAATCCCCACTTAAGAAGTCCTGGTGCCAGCCTGGACTTGATGCTCTTGGAGGTCTTTTCCAGCCTTAATTGATGCTATGATTTCACACCCACTGCTTGTTTCTGAGACATTTCCTCCGTGTTGGGAAGGCCTCAGGCATTCTCCTTTACTGCTTCACCTCAAAACAGGACAAATGGAAATGATCCACGGAAATTCAGGCTTCCCTTTCAGCGGAGAGCAGTTCACACATTTCAGCGAGGAGATTTCAGAAGTGCAAATGTTTCTGTAGTACACTGAAAAGTATGAATGAAAAGGAGCATGCCGGAGCTTCAAAATAGCCTGGGGTGAGATTTTTTCTGATGAGGAGGAGACGCAGCGAAAAAAACCCTGAGATAATTTTATGCACAACCCAAGATGGAGCAGGGAGCCTTTTTCATGTCAAAAATGGATCATCCTATTTTTGAAACAATGCCTGGTTTTGGTCTCCACCACGCTGTCCCTGCGAGGGGGCCCTGGAGCTGAGCTGTTCCCTTTTCCATTCCCTCACCAGTCCGGGTGTGTTGTGTGTGCAGGTGCCAGGGTGCTCAACAGGGACAGGGACGCTGTGAGTGCCCAGCGATGGGAGGCTGCACAGGAATCACCCTCAGACCTACAGGATGGAGACAGAACTCCTGCAGGATGGGTTATGTTGGTAATTAAATCCCAAAGATTTAATGCTGTAACTCCTGAACTCATACAGGATGCTGCTGCTGCTGTAAACAGCTCTTGCAGCAGGAGTGGATGGAAATTTTTCCTGCCCTCCTAAAAGAAGTGCAGCTGGGGAGGCTGAGCAGGTAGGATAAAGCTAAAGAAAGCCTCTCTGATTATCAAAGGAGTGATTTTTGAGTCTCTTGTTCACGTAACAAGGCAGATCATTGCGCTGGTTTCCAGCATGGCTTGGGACTGGAGCAGCCTTTACCCACAGCCAGCACCAAACCAGGCTCACACAAGGCTTCTCCAGGCTTCCCACAGACTGTTGGGACTCCTTTTCTCCTCAGACATCACAGGACATGCCTTTTGTGCTATCCCAGGCAGGTACAGCACCCTGAACCTCCTGTGTCAGAGTCACCTCCTTGCTGGCCACAGGACAAAACCCCACAAAATCCACGTGCAGCCCCTGGTTTTTATCGTGGTTTTTGCCATGGGAATGCCAGGTCACCACCTCTGTTTGAATCCTCAGCACTGTGCCAGGTTGGGTCCCCTCTCCTCCCAGTCCCACCTTGGTTTCCTTGGCAGGCACAGAGCTCTCCTTGTCTCTCTTCCCACCTCGTTTTATTTTCCCTGTGCGGGCAAGACATCTGTACTTTCATGTCTTTGTATGTTCTCAGCCTTGCTCCAATTCTCCAGACCTTTACCTACTTGGCTTGGGCTCCAGGTACCAGGAGTAAAACATATATTTATGGAATAAGTCATTTTAAAATTTGTTCTTGCTAATTATTACCTTCGTTACGGCTCAGTCCCGAGGGAGCGCTTGACGTCTTGAGAGCTTTCTAATCAAATTGTTCTAAAGCTCATTTCGAGGTTCATTAAAACATGGGAGGATCTTTCATCTTTATATAACTTTTGGAACTGCTAATGGTCTTAAATAAAATAGGAGCTTTGTGAAAAATGCACCAAATATACCAGGGAGGTTTTCGAAGAAAGGAGTGAGAGGGTGATAATTTAAAAGCGTTTGTGAAGAAAGTTTTCCAGATTAGTTAAAGAAAACGGAGTGGAAAAAGTTTTGTGGGTTCAGCAGAGAGCAAAATTAGCTCCTGAGCTAAGGTAAAGAGTGAACCTGCTGGGAATTCTAACAAAGGGATGCCATAAAACCCTAAGGCCACGTCTGCAAAATCATGGCTGAGCCCCATCACTGCATCCAGTATTCCACAGATAAGTCAGTGAAGGAAAACATTCCAGAAAGGAACAAGGTCAGTCATATTCCCAGTTCCTTTGTTCCCAAATTGCTACCTCACCTGCTGGGGGTGGGATGCTGAGAACCAGCTTTCTTTCTTTGCTGGAACACCCTGCACATCTCCAGCTATTTAATAGCCTGTAGCCATAAGGGAGTCAGGCCCATATTTTTCCCCTTAATTTACAAGATTGTTTGCACACTGGGATGCCAGATGGCCTGAACTTTAAGTTAGGAGATAATGTAGTCAAATACCAGCCTCCCATCCTGAGAGGAGCAAAGAAAATCCCTCTGAAGAGGCAGCTTCTTGCTGAGTGCTCACAGACATCTCCACCGAGGGCTCCAAGCCTCTGCAGGGGCAGCAGCAGCTTCAGCCATCCCTCCATGGCTCCGGGCTGAGGAGAGGAGCAGCTGCTCTGGGACACGAAATCACAGAATCTGAGAGTCACAGAACACCCTGAGCTGGGAGGGACCCACAGGATCACGGATCCAGCTCCTGTCCCTAACAACCCCACCCTGGGCATCCCTGGCAGCGCTGTCCAAACGCTCCTGGAGCTCTGGCAGCCTCAGGGCTGTGCCCATTCCCTGAGTAGCCTGGGCAGTGCCAAGCACCCTCTGGGGGAAGAACTTTTCCCTGATATCAAACCTAAACCCCCCAGACACAGCTCCAGCCCTTCCCTGGGTCCTGTCCCTGGTCAGTCCAGAGGTGCCCCCAGGGCTGGGCAGAGGGGCAGGATCACCCCTGACCTGCTGGGAATGCCCTTCCTGATGCCCCCTTGGATGGAGCTGGTTCGGTGCTGTCTCCAGGGAGGGTCACTGCTGTCTGCAGACTCATCCTGTGTTTGTTCCCTTTTATTTTTCCATCGCTGCAGTTATGATTTGGTTTTCAGCAGCATTCAGCTCTCTTGATGGGGAAACGATTGGCACTAATTGATAAAATGCTTTCATTTACTCGGTGACAGAATTATTAGAGGCTGATAATTGATGGAATGATATCACACAGCTTTTTTCCGATTATCACATTAATTATAGATCCCTCCTGCTTTCTTGTCTCCGGCACTGTTGCTCCCATTCATGTTCATTTAACTCAATCGTGCATTTCATTAGGAAACAATAACGTGTGATTGTACAGAGCCAGAACCCCAGCCAGAAACAGCGCCCTGAGCGTCACCATTTCACACGGGTGAGGCAATCATTTTTTGGAGTGTATTTTGGAGTTTTTGCTTCATTTGTTCTGTGAGAGGCTGGTCTAGAGGCCACGGAGCCCGGGAAGCCATCCTGTCAGTTCCGAGGGATGTGGATCTGCATGTGAATGAGGTGATCACAGCCCCAGGGCAGCAGCAGGTGCTCCAAAGCCTTCCAGCTCTTTTTAATGCAGATTGAGTAAAAGTTCGGCCTTGGAAGACACCCTGAGGAACACGAAGGGTTCCTGTGAGAGGACATGACCCTGGAAATGGGGTGGTATGAGGGCCCTGAGGTGTCTCCTTTGAGTTCTTAGCTAATTATTTCCTGGAAACCAGGAGTCAGTGTCTGAAATCCAGTTTATTTTCAGGATTCAGTGTCTGAAATTCAGTTTATTTTCAGGATTCAGTGTCTGAACTGAGACTGCAGAAAGAAAACATTTCTGCTGTTAGTCACGGAATTGTGGAATGGTTTGGGTTAGGAGGGAACTTAAAGCATCCAGTGCCACCCCTGCCATGGCAGGGACACCTCCCACTGTCCCAGGCTGCTCCAAGCCCCAATGTCCAGCATGGCCTTGGACACTGCCAGGGATCCAGGGGCAGCCACAGCTGCTCTGGGAAATCCATTCCACAGCACTGTCCTTAAAGCAGCATGAAAAGGTTTCAAGAGATTTTCACACAGAGATGTGCAGCTTGTGACACTGCTGTAACCACACGGAGAATCCATAAACCCAAAAAGGTGTTCCTTGTGGAAAATCTTCCTGCATGCCTGTGAGAGAGCCGGTTTGGGATAAAGCCAGGAAGAGGAGAGAGTGGGGTCAGGTTCTGTGTGCGGGTTGGTGATGGGGAGCCGGGGAAAGACAAAAGAAATGAGGCTGAGAAAGGTGCAGGGTGTGGTGCACCCCAAGGAGAAC
Source organism: Monarcha castaneiventris obscurior (assembly GCA_026261815.1). Taxonomy (NCBI): domain Eukaryota; kingdom Metazoa; phylum Chordata; class Aves; order Passeriformes; family Monarchidae; genus Monarcha; species Monarcha castaneiventris. The sequence continues at coordinate 649,611 of JAMPIT010000493.1, forward strand.
AGAGCTGCCATGGGGAATTGCAGAGCAGAGGAAGCTGGGCCACGAGGGGGGCTCACCCTGCTCACATTTGTTCTCAAATATATTTTTATTTTCTGCAGAAAAGGAGGCTCAGGGGGGACCTTGTGGCTCTGCACAAGTCCCTGACAGGAGGGGGCAGCCGGGGGGGGGTTGGGCTCTGCTCCCAGGGAACAGGGACAGGAGGAGAGGGAACGGCCTCGGGCTGGGCCAGGGGAGGTTTAGATTGGGTATTGGGAATATTTCTCCATGGAAAGGGTGCCCAGGCCTTGGCAGGGGCTGCCCAGGGAGGTTTGGAGTCCCCATCCCTGGAGGTGTCCAAGGAATGCCTGGAGGTGGCACTCAGTGCTCTGGGCTGGTGGGGATCAGTCACAGGTTGGACTCGATGATCCCGGAGTCTTTTCCAGCCTCAGTGATTCTGTGATTCCCTTCTCTGATTCCCTGAAGAGCCTCTTGACCTTGCTCAGCCAAACCCCAAGGCCAGCCCCATGCTGTGTTTAACTCTCCCCAGGTTTGCTCCTCTCCTGGTGCTGATTTGTGCTTTCCCCTCGCTCTGGCTCTGCCCTCCTTGATCTGTGAGTTTTTAAGACAGGAGTGACTCTGAGCACGCAGCACAGAGGATTATCCAGGGGTGCCAAGGCACAAAACTGAAGAAATTAAACACATTCCAACTTTGCTTCCATCAGCAGCATTTTGCTGCTGCTCTGGCTGGGGAGACAAACATATGGCCCTGTGTGTGCTGGGAATGAGGGCTCCCCTGACACTTCTCACTGACATATGAGACAGGACAAGCTCTAATTTGCTCTCCCCTGGCAGCAGGAAGCATCTGCGGTGCTGGGAGCACCGGGACAGGGCAGGAAAACTACAAGGTAAAGGGCATCCTAGTGAGGGGAAGAGAAAAACTCTTAATTGGCGTTGGAAATAAACCTGAGACTCAGTCTGAAGGGAGGGAGGCTCCAGTGTCAGGTAAAACTGAGGAGGTTGCACTGAAAATGCAGAAAATGAGCTGAAAGCTGGAAAAAACTTCCCTCCGACGCATGAGGTGGCTGTTTGCTTCTCGGCCTCTGAAGGTGGGCGTGGGTTGAGATCCCAAAACACCAGTTTGACAAAAATGGCACAAGAATGCCCTTCATGGGTCTGACCTGCAGAGAGGGGAGCGGTGACAGAGGGGACAGAGCCTGTGCAGGGAGGGTGGTGCTTGGAAAACCCGGTGTTTTACCCTGCATTTCCCTACTGAAGAGCCTGAGGGATTTTGGGGTATGACCTTTGTCAAGGGAGCAAACGGGGCTGGGAGAGAGCAAATCGAAGGGACCTGAGCTGCTCCCAGAGACCTGCAGAGCCCCAGAGGAGCCCCTGCTGCTGCAGCTCTGAGCCTGGGATGAGCAGAGCGCTCCTGGCTCCGGGGAAGGTGTGGGTGTGCTGAGGGACACAAAGGCAAAGCTTCAGGAGAAAGGAGCAATTCCCAGAGCCGAGGGATGGCAGAGCAGAGATTTCTGTCCAGGAAACACCACAGGTCTGTGCTGAGAGCCCTCTGCCATCAGTGCCCTCCCAGGGTGGCACGCAGCGGGCACACCAAGCCCGGGGACATGGATCACATCCCGCTGTGCCCACGTGTCCCAGATGGAAAATCCTGGAGCTGGAGGGTCCCACCGAGCACCAGGGAGGCAAATTCCCATTTATTTACTGCCTTTATGGCACAGGGTGCTGGAAATGCAGCAGAGCCCTGAGGCAGGGACAGCTTCCCCCGGGCTGTGCAAAGGGACCTTCCTGGGGACAGTTCCTGTGCCTGGCACAGAAGGATTGAGGGCAAACCCTGTGGGTTTTATAAAGTGCCACAGGTACAAGCCATGGCCACTGCACGGGTCCTGGTCCAGCCTTTGTGGAGCTGGGAGGAGGCTGAACCCACAGAGAGAGAACATCCCAAAGGCTGTAGAGCAAATGGACATTTTCCACCCCATGTTCTGGCTGTGTGTGCAACCTCTGAAAACCTTCACATTTCAGGTCCTTCACTTTGGGCTGCAAAAACCTTCGAGCACAGCCTGGGGTTGGGATGATTCCCTCGTGGTCACGATGGAATGACCTCCCCTGAGAGAAAGGGGAATGAGATGGGCTGGGCATTGGATATTGGGAAGGAATTGTTCCCTGTGAGGGTGCCAGGCCCTGGCACAGGGTGCCCAGAGCAGCTGTGGCTGCCCCTGGATCCCTGGCAGTGCCCAAGGCCGGGTTGGACATTGGGGCTTGGAGCAGCCTGGAACAGTGGTAAGTGTTAGGGGTGGGAATGGGATGGGTTTTGAGGTCCCTTCCCACCCAAACCATTCCATGGTCTGTGACATAACCCTGGGTGGGCACAGTTTGGTTCCCAACGAGTGGCACAGGAGAAGTCAAGTCCCTCCTATCCCTCCATCCCTTGGAAATTCAATGGCAAACTCCATTCTGGGCTTTTTATTCTGGATTAAGCAGCCCAGTCTGTGGGGCTGGAGGGGGGAGAGAGCCAGAGCAGGAGGAATGAAAGAACAACACGGAATTATTGCAGCTTTGTGTTACCGCTTAGCCCAGCTTTAGAACATCAAAAAGCTGCTATCCAAAAGTCAGGAAATGTTAAAATATTTGGGGTTTGCTGTGTAAATCTGCTGAATTTGTGCACGTAGCCTTCTCTCTCCAGCCATCAGCACTGAAAACTTTTATTTGTTAATAAAGCTGGGTTGCTGGGGGAGCCTGGAAAACGGAGTATTGGAAAGCAGCAGGAAATAATGCTGCATTTCACTGGGAAGAATCAATGGATTCAACGCCATCACTGTTATTTGTTGAACTCCTGAGCTGTTTGCAGTAGGCAGCATCCCAGTCCCTGTGCCTGACAACCCCAAAGTGCTTTTACTTAAAAGCAGAGAAAACATTGGAGCTGGGAAATCTCAGAACTGGCCTTTTATTGAAACTTATATTTCACCACTCACGGGAGACGCGAAAAATCAATTTCACCAGACCTATTTTTTTTAAAGCAACATCTAATTGCTTGCAAATAGGGGCTCGGAGCAGAAGGGCCTCCTTCAATTATAAAGCAGCAGCATGGCAGGGGAAGAACACGATGTCTATTACTTTTTTTGATAAATCAATAAAAAAATAAACAAACAGCGGCAGATTGGTCCCGTGGGGATGCCAAGTCCACTCCCAGGATGAATTTTATAGGCCTTATAAAAACAGAGTTTATATTATGGCATCTTAATTAGAGAAGAGCTTCTAGAGCTGCTGAGTATTTTTATAAATTCCTGTCCATGGGCCAGCCAGGCTGGAATTGCTGCTCTTCCTGGGGCTCTCTGTTACAGCCACAAACCCCCTCTCGGAGCTCATTCCTTGCAATTTTGGCTGCTCTCAGAGAAGATGAGACAGGAAACTGAAGCTGGGAGTGAAGTTTAGATGAGAAATGCTGATGTTTTGATGTCTTGTTTTTCCCTTCTGAAAGCAGGAGAAAAAAAGATATTTAAAAATACACACTCTGATAACAGAAATTTGGGACAGATCTTGCAACGTTTCCATTTCGCTTTCAGTCTTTGAAGATTTCTCTTGTAGACTGTGAGTGAAATTTTAAAATAAATGTCATTTAGAATTTAAAATAAAACCCTAACAAACAAGAACAACAAAAAAACCCTGATCACAGATCTTTTTCAAGATCTGGAGAGACATTTGAAGAATCTGATTATTTACTTTTAAATGGGAGATCTGGATTTGTCTGATTTGTCACAAAATCATCATGGAATGGCTTGGGTTGGGTTGGGTTGGGTTGGGTTGGGTTGGGTTGGGTGGGACCTCAAAGCTCATCTCATCCCACCAGGGACACCTTCCACTATCCCAGATTCTTGTCATAACTAATTACCCCTTCAGGACACTTTAATTTGCCACCTCCAGCAAAAGATGAGAGAGGAATGTGGAATCACTGAGCATTATCCCTAAACTGTTAAAAATGAACTCGTTACAGGTGGTGCAAATGCAATTCTTTATCCGGAATTTGAACCCAAGCTTCGCAAATCCTTGTAAAACTCTGGGAATTAATTGGAAATTAATTACCACTTCCTAAAAAAAAATTACTATTTCTAGTTCTAACCCACAGCCAGGTGCCCTAGAGGATGTGGGCAGTGCCCTTTTTTTTTTTTTTGGTTTACCCAGGTCAGCCCATTTTGTGATGAAATTTGGGATCTCTGTGCTTGAAAATCCTCACTGGTGGCTCTGCCCTGGTGCTGAGGGTGAGCCCGTGCTCGGAGGGAGGGTGATGCCTTAGGTTTTAACTTTTATATTTTCAATTTCTGTACTGCTCAGAGTGTAACTCTGAAGTTCCTTGTAGCCTGTAATTTCTGCTCTCTCGTGCTGGGCAGACACAACAAAGCCTCTCCAGGCTTTGCCTTCAAGGACAGCCAGGCTCTTCTAGGCCCAAAATGTGTAAACCAAAGCCTCTAAGGGAGGAGTAAGCTGAGGGGAATTACATCATTAAACTGGGGCTTTAACTGGAGAATTAACCGTGATATGCAAATGAACCAAACCTATAAAAGTGTGAAGAACTTGTGACCTGGGGTCCATCTTGGGGTCCATTTTTGGAGGCAGCCTCTGGATCCCCCAGGGTGTACCTTGAAGGCCTTCAAATAAATCCCGACCTTTATTCCCTTACTCTTGTCTAGTCTCTGTTTCTAGGTGGCTGGAGAAGGCATCAAGGGGATGGTGGGCGAGCTGGTGCCTCTGATGGGGTCACTGAGGTGTCCCCTGCAGGTGAACAGCACTGCCCTGGCAGCCTCAGGATGAGCTTGGACCACACTGGGAGGGGGGACCAGGAATGGGATAGTCCAGCCAAAATCCAGTGTCTGGGCAGGCTGTGAGCTCTGATGGGGTCACTGGAGCTACACACTGCCCCAGACACCCAAAATCCCTTTGTTGGCTGTGGCTGTGCTCCAGCAGGGATCTCTTGGAGCATCCATCCCCCTTTGGAGTCACCCTTCCCCTGGCATGCCCGAGGCTGAGCGGCTCTGGGGCTGTGGCAGGGATTTTCTCCTGCTGAGAGCTCTTCCCTGCAGGGATTTCCTCCTGCTGAGAGCTCTTCCCTGCAGGGGCAGCTCACTCCTTGTGCCACCACTGCCACCGAGGGATGCTGGAAACAGCCCCCGACCCCTCCTGCAGCCTCCGGCGTGGCACTGGGAATGCTCAACCCTGCTTCCCCAAACCTCTCCACTTCCTCCTCCACTGATGCCTTTTTCTCTGGCCCTAAAAACATGAGCCAGCCACAGGTAGGGTGATAAAAGGGATATGAGGATGCCCAGGTGCACAAATCCCTCGGGTGGAAAACGCCGAAGGCACGCGCCGTGCGTGACGGGTCTATGATTTCTATAAATCTTAAATTTCTATAGATTCTGTAAATTCTTATAGATTCTACAATTTTGTAGAATCTATCAATTCTGAAAACGAGAACTCCCCTATTAGGAACCCGCTTGGTGAAGTAACCTCCCCATTTCTAGTACCTTCTAGATTCTCCCTCCTTCAGGAGAGACCCAAGCCCTGTTTATTAAAATATGTCTCGAAAAGCTGGTTTCAGCTTTGGTTTCTGAGGAGAACCAAGACAGCACAGGGATCCTGGAATTAATTTTGTCTTCCTGCCTAGGAAAATGTTGAAGCTAAGCTAAGATAAGAAGTCACGAAACTACAGATCCGTGTGTAAAGGATACAGAGAATGTAGAAAAGAAAAAAAGGTAAAAACCCAAACGGCATCACCAGCAACCCCCTGCATTCCCTGGGATCCATCCCTCAGTCAGAAGGGCTTTTCCCTGGAATTGAGCTTTGCAGAGCCCTCCTGCCCCTGCCTCTCCTGCAGTGAGGGTGGATTTCCAGGCTGCCTGTGGAACAGCCGAGGTGAGGATTTAAATGTGCACACACCTAGACAGGCAGAGTGGAAATCTCACAATATTTGATTAACCTGAATTATTTGCTTTCATAAACAAGTAGGTTTTGAAGATCTCTCCAGGACTGCAAATGATTTTGGCAATTATCTCGGAGAGATAATTGCAGATTTCAAAGGGGGATGCTCTAGCAGGGAGAAGGGAGGATGCAAGGTGACCTACTGCAGTAATCCACCATGAAGATTAGGGAGGAAGACATCAAAAGGAGCTGGGTTTGTTGATGCAATTTCTATTAACAGGATTAGTGGTGATAGCAGAGGAAATCTGCCCTGGACAAGGGACATTTCCCCTCCGAGGCCCGAAAACAAAAGTTGTGCTCCTTGTCCTGGCCTGGACATTTCCTGCAGGCCCCACTCCTGGGTGAGAGGCTGGGACAGTGAAAGGTGTCCCTGCCCATTGGGGTGGAATAAAATGAGTTTTACAGTACCTTCCAACCCAAACCATTCTGGGATTTTATGACTTTTTTTTTACTCAGAATCCATAATTTTAACTGAGATCTAAAATCCTCTTGACTCCTCTAAACACTGAATTAGGGAAAAAAAACCCAAAAGAACAACAACTTGCCCAGCTGGAGATGCCAAAATGGGGATTCTTGAAAATTTTGAGATATTTTTTTTTAACTGTTCATATTGCTTGTTTTCCAATGACTGGAACCATCTCTTTTTTTTTTATTTTTTCAGTCTAGGATAGCTTCTTTAGTACCAATAATTGCCTTTCTGTTCCCCTACAATACTCAAAACCACCTGATAAAACTCATGATTGATTCCTGCCTTGGAGTGTGGATTCCCCAAGCCACCCTTGGCTGGAGTGAGGGGGATGGAATGCTGTGCTCAGAGTCTCTGATTAAATTTCCAGATTGCAAAGCTGGAATGTAAATGATAGATGGTGACAGGTAAAGGTGTCACCGAGGCAGGTGCTCAGACATTTATCCAAGCAGTTTTATGTGGAGGGGAAATTCAATTTTCAACCAGCAAAAAATTTCAGAAATTGAAAAAAAAGCATTATTGAAAATTCTTTGGACTTCCTTTTCTCCTTTGCTTGTTCTTTTTATATTTTTTCCCCTCTGATTTTCCTGGAGGAAAACTCAGCTTCTGCAAGGAAAAATCAGTCTCTTCCAACCTGCTTTCCCTTTAAAACCTTCCTCTGGCTTCGATATCTTGGCCAATCAGACCCAGATAATTCTGTCAAGTTAAAAACAGACATAAAATTTGTCTCCCCAGTTCCTGACAAGTGGGAGCTGTCCTCAGTGTTGGTTATCAGGAAAATTTTCTTTCCCAAAAGAGTGGGTGAAGAGTGGCTGGAGTCCCCATCCATGGAAGTGTTCAAACCCCAGGCAGCCACGGTTGATGATCTCGTGCATGGTGTGGCTCAGTGGGCATTGATGGAAGGTTGGACTTGATGATCTTGGAGGTCTTTCCCAACCCTGCTGATCCGGTGATGCTGTGAGGAGGAGGATTTGCCGAGCAGAGCTCTCTGTTATCTGTGTTACTCCCCTCAGCCTCCCACAGTGTTAGCGCCACACAAACCCACCCTGCACGGCTTCCCTGGCTCCAGACCTGGAGCAGAGAGGTTTCATGCTGGTCAGGCACCAAAAGCCAGGACCTTCCTAGAAAGAGTGTCCAGCAAAGAACAGCTCTTCTAGGGGCCAAGGCAGCCTCCCTGCGCAGCGGTGATCTCAGCAAGTGCAGCGATTTCTCGGCTACAAGTGATTTCAGCTTGGGAAATCACCCGAGGCAAACTCGGGGACAGAGAGACAGGAGCCGTGTGTGGCAGTTCCACAGAGCTTTATTGTCCAGCAGTCCCTGTGAAGGGGAGGCCAGGGACAGCAGCTCCCTGATTCAGGGCAGATCCAGGGCCCTTTTTATGGGAAAAGCAGGGGGTGAGGTAGAACCCAATTTACCAACTGGGTGCAAGGTGTTACCATACAGAAACAAGGTGTGCTGGGGGTGGTTCAGTCTCTCACCATAGCCTAGAGAGAAATTTGTTATCTCTTAGTCCTTTTGCCCTCAGGCTTCTCTCCTCCAAAGGAGGGCAGAGGACTCCTGAGTTGAAGGCTCCCAGGCCTCCACACAGACCCGGTGCTCTGCGCTGCCCAGGAGCCCGCGGTGAGCGACCTGAGCCACGCTAGGATGGCACAAATATTGACAGGCACTGAGGTAAACATGCAGCTTTATTGAACCAGGGGTAGCAGTTAGCCAGGTTTACAGAAGCAGGAGGAGCAGCAAATCATGGTTCATGAGGCGGGCTGTCAATGCAGCCTGTTATTGTTTCCTGCTGCAAATGCCAGGCGTTTCCACGCACACAGAGCTCGTTCCCGCTCCTGGGGTAGCGCATTCCCAGGTGGAGCTGTGCTGGCCCCACCTGAGCCCATTCTCCCTCACTGGCTCATCCCAGCGCTCGCAGATGGTGCATTTTTAGCAGCCTGGACAAGAGAAAAGCTTCCCAGGGAATTATTCTGTGAACGCTTCCCATGCCGAGCACCTAACACGGGGTAACGGAGCAGAGACACTCAGGAGTGAGAGAGGAAACGTCGTTCACATCCCGGCTCCTGCAAAGATCAAACTGGCAATTAGGGGAACCTGAGTGACCTCCAGTGTCCAGCAGCCCACATTCCATGGGGTACCCGTGCTTCCCACGCATTTTGCGTGTCCATTTTTAATTATTTTTATTTACAAACTACCTTGGGAAGCTTATGTAAGCTGCACCTGACACACATGGGAGGCGTTTCTGGGTCATGCTCTGTTATCTCTCAGAGCTCAAGCCAACTCCCCATAATTGATGCAGCTCCAAGAGAACATTTTCCTCCGGCACTTTATTTGATAATTATCCGCCATGGGGTTCTTCAGCTGCTCCTGGCCCTGCTTTGGACAGGAAGCCAAGCTGGAGGGAGTCCTGTTGGAATCAGGTCCAGTGATTTCAGATAATGGAACTCCTACGTGATCACCTTTCCTGAAGAAAAAGATGTTCCTGTTTGCTGCCACGACCTTTTCGAGGCAGTCCTGACTCAGAGTTTTCCTCCTCTCAGAGGGGGCTTGGCTTAGACCATGTCTCAACACCTCCTGTATCCCTCATCCCGCATTCCCTGCACACCAAAACATGAATCCGCTGAGAGGTTCTTGTTTCACTGAGGATCTTTCCTTTCTGTGGAGGTAGAAGTGAACTCCAGGGTGAGGATCTTGGATTTTTCACATGAGTTTCACCCCTGTCACCCAGCACTGGAGTGACCTGAACATGAATAACCACAGGAGATCCATGGTGGAGGAAACTCAGGGATTTCATTTCCACCACCACGGACTCTGGTGATGGACTGGTCACTGTGGAAACCCTTCCAGCCTCCTTCCTTCCCTTTCTGGTAGAGATTGTCACAATGTCTGTTTGCCATGGGAGAGAGATTTGGGAGGGTCTAAGAGCTTGGGGCTGCTGGAAAAAGAAAATAAAGGACACTCACATTCCTGAGGACAGCTGCACTCATTGCCACTCTGTCTTGGGGTGACTTTATGATGCCAGCCCACATCCAGCCTCATTTCATGAGAAAAACCACAAAACTTCTCCTGGCTTAGTGCAAATTCAGGGAGGGCAGTGAATATTCAACTGCCTCCAAAAAGGAAAGAGGGAGGCACAACGAAATTTCAGGCTGAATATTAAGCACCAAGTCATATTAATTAATTAAGTAGACTTCAAGAATCTAAGCAGAGATCACAGTTAGGAGCGGGAGATGGAGCTGAATGAATATTCAGCACCTCATATTCCTGGGATTCTAATCTCACTGAGCTGTGGAATACTCTGGCCAGGAATGTCTGAATTGGGAATCTATTATGAGCTTCATAGAGTGTCAATATTGCTCAAACATATCCTGACTGATAAAGTGCTTTTTTGCAGCAAAATAGGCTCCAGAATCCCTTGTTTGTTGGTTTGCAGAACGTTCTGCATTTTGTTTAGTTCATTGCCCACATTCTTGTTTTTCTGTTGAGGTGCCTTAGCCACTAATTTTGCAAATGAATGGGCTTTTCACCAAATTAATTGGTCGCGATCTAGGGAGGTGGTCTGGCAAAATAAAGGCTCTCTGTTAACTGGAGGATTTACTCCAGAAAACACTGGATTGTGTTGAAGCATCTGCTTCAGTGCCAGGCTGCAAAAGATCACCCAAAATAGCAGAAATCATCAAATCCTCACGACCATGAAGTTAGAGGGGCTTGAGCACAGGGTTTGGAGCCACCATGAGCACAGCTGGGGCTCACAGGCACCCTCAGCTTCGTGGCTCCTGGTGTACATTGGCATTGCTATTACCATCAACATGGATATTTTATTTATGTTTTTACATATTTTCCCCCTTCCCACATGACTTGTGATTATTCTTCCCCACACTTGTTATTGAGTCTGTTATGAAATCCAATTACGCAATGTCTGGGACAGATCCTGTAGTGAGGACAGGTTCACACCTTTTCTGTTCCAATTTCTCCTCCAGCCCATGTTAATAAGTATTTAGAAAATAGGAATTCTGTGTCACAGTAGGTCGTGCCTTCCCTAAGCACACTGGTGTGTAGGTGTGAGGTCCAGTTTGCCATTTTCCATTGTTCAGCTCATAGAAAGTCATGAAATATTCAGAGTTTCCTTGATGTTGCTGTAATTTTTTTGGATACTCACATTTGCCCTGCAGCTACCATGACCTGTGGTTTTACATTCCCTGTAAGGACCCGCTAGGAAACGTCCTTGAACTGAGAAGATTTAGGCAAACCCCTTTTAGATGGTTCAAAGGATGTAAATCTGAGAGGGTGAAACATTGACCAGAGCACTCCCAGACCCCTGGGCCGTGTAAAGCAGCACAGGTGAGACCCAGGCTGAGCAGTAAAGCTGCTCTTGAACTGGACACTGCTTGAAGGTTGCAGATGTGAGATCTCAGATTCCTCCCTACACCACCTTGGCCTTGGCCTGTTGCTCTGTGATCCCAGCCCGCTGCTGGCTGACCCCACTGGACTCAGAATAAACGAATTAATCGGTCATATTTTGCATATTTTCCTTTTTCTTCCACACCACCAAAGCAGATCTCAGACATGGAACCAGTGCCAAGGAGCTGGTGCTGAATTCCTGTCCACATCCATCAGGACAGGCAGGGTTAATTCCAGTGCAGTCACAGGGCACCCGAGGCACCATTGGTACAGGGACAATCCCTGTGGTTTTGTAACAAACCCCTGCCTCACACTCCCATACCTGTATTTATGGATCTGTGTTCTCTCTGCAGCTTCTGGGCAAAGTACCTGGCTCAAGATGTTTGACCTTGGCCAACTCTTGGCTTTGAAAATCTGTCTGCCCCCAGTGTTTTGACAAGTTAGCTGTACCAGTGTAATTAGCATTCCAGGGGTGATGCAGGGTCCCTCTCTCGCTGTGAAAGGTTCTGACTTCCTCCTCGGTGAATTAATCCCTTTATTCCCAGGTTTGAACTCGCTCATTCTGTGGAATGACCCCAGATCTCTTCAGGGGTTTTCATTAAACACACACATCTCCTCCTTGAAAAAAATGGCTCTTCCTGTGGTAAGCAATCCTCAGATGTTGCAGCTTTGTTGGAGCAGTTTGTGGTGCCCCCAGGGAGCACAGCCCAGTGACAGAGATCTCGTTCAGAGGAGCAGGAGGGGCCCAGCAGCCACTGCAGTGAGGTCACAGCTGCTCAGAGATGCACATCCATCCCCCAAACTTGTCTGCTGCGACTCCCACTCAAAGGCTCCAAAGGAGAAGCATCTTGAAAGCTTTTGTGAGCTGGTTAAGATCAAAGAAATTTGGTTGCATAAATCTGGAATACTAAACTGGAATGAAAGGAAGCTGGCATTGCAAATGGAGAGAAATGTAAATTCACAGCGTGGAACAATTTTCCCCAATGGACCCGTCTCGAGCTCCTCGACCTCAGCCTCTGAACGAGCTAGCAAGGGCTGTTCTCACTTTGGACACAAAAGGGGGTGAGGCTGGGCTGGGTTCATGATTTCCTTGGAATTGCCGGGGTGGGGCAGCAGGAGTGACCTGGAGCCTGCAGGACTGACCCCACAGAGGGTCAATGTCCTCAGCACGAGTTCAAGTCCCAGCTCTCTGCTTCGCTCCGATTTCTGGCTAGAGATTCCACGGAGGTGCCAAGAGTGTTTCCCAGTTAGGAATGTGCTGACACTGGTACATGGCCACGAGCAGCATCAGTTTGAAGACATCCACGTTTTTTTGAGGAAAAGCTGTTTCTGGGAAGGCTCGATTCCCTGCTGTGACCCCACAGCAGTCTGGAGCCATCTCGGTGACAATCCCTGCCTCGGGCTGGGCCAGCAGCACCCTCTGCTCCACAGCTCTGCCTCCAGCACGGGGTCCTGCATCCATCTCTGGCCAGGAGGGGCTCTGGAAGGTGCCACCAGCGATGGCTCTGCTCCCAGGGAACAGGGACAGGAGGAGAGGGAACGGCCTCAGCCTGTGCCAGGGGAGGCTCAGGTAGGACATCAGCAGGAATTTCCCCATGGAAAGGGTGCTCAGGCCTTGGCAGGGGCTGCCCAGGGAGGTTTGGAGTGCCCATCCCTGGAGGTGCCCAAGGAAGGGCTGGAGGTGGCACTGAGTGCTCTGGGCTGGGGCAAGGTGGGCATCGGGCACAGCTGGGACTTGACGGGCTTGGAAATCTTTTCCAACCCAATAATTCTGGGATTCTGAGTGATGTAGCCTGAGGGAACTGAGCAATTGAAGCATTTCCATGGAAGTCCAGCTCCCTTTCCACAGTCAGAACCTTTATCCCACCCCGGTTTGCTGGCACTGCAGGGAGTGGCACAAGCCAGTCCTCCGAGCCATGGGAAGAGGGCTCTCAGTGCTGGGCTCAGTGGCTCTTGGCGTATCTAAAAGATGTTTTTTCATTTTTCTGGCATCATTTCAACTGATGGCTCGGTGTGTTCCTCCTCCTAAACCCACACAGGCGGCACCACTGGCTGCTTCTTCTCAACAAATTGCTTTTGATCGACGTTGATCAAAACTTTGACAGGATTGCCACCCACGGTGTTGTTCATCAAGTTATTTTCTCCAGATATTAATGATAGACTTGAACTTACTTCTCTCACCAATTAGCAAGCCCCAAAGTTAAATGGAGTGGTCTGTTATCTCCTGAAGTTTGTTCTTTTTCTTTCCTCATTGGTTCTCACCTGAGCTTTTGCCAGGGAGTCCAGGATTCAGCTTTTCCTTGCCATGTTGAGGGGGTCGTTTCCCCCTTCTCATCAGCTATAGGTTTCCCCTTCCTTAACTCCAGGTTAATGTGGATCTTTGAGCTGCCCAAAGGTCACTTTTTCCTTTTCCCACAAACGTGACACACCAAAATACCCCTCTAGCCCACATTAAGAATACATAATCTTAGTCAATCTTGGTTTTTTTAATGAAGATGTCAATGAAAGTAATTTTTGCACCAGAAAATACTTCATACTAAAATGTTCAACTGGTTTAGAGGATCAGGTTGGACAGGGCTTGGAGCAGCCTGGGACAGTGGAAGGTGTCCCTGCCCATGGCAGGGGTGGCACTGGATGGGCTTTAAGGTCCCTCCCAACCCAAACCTTGTGTGGTTCTGTAGGTCTGTGATTTAGGGGTGCAAAGGAATGTGACTGATGGAGAGAGGAGAGATTTATGAAGAGGGGATAAATTGGAGGCTGACGTTATTGAGACTGCAAAGCAGCAATGAAGACAAGAAAATCATTCAAATTCTCTATTTCCCTGCCTACTTGAACACACAGCTGCGTTTTTGCTCTCTCATCTTCCCTTCTCCAACCCAGAGAACAACCCAGGATCCGTCATTTCCCAGAGACTGGCAGGTCCTTTATCCCCCAAGATATTTTCCATCAGCCAGGCTGCAGAACCACGGGAATCTTGGGTCAGGATTAGCCTTGCTGAGTACACAGGAACAGATTTTTCTCTGGCTAGAACTCGTTCATTTGAAGGGACAGAGGTGTGGCAGGGCAGAAGAGCAGCCCTGTCCTTTGGGGGATGCAGAGCTGGGTTGGGATGTCACCCTCAGGCCACAGGTGACATCACTGAGGGACAGGAGATGTCCTGGAGGGGGCACAGGGACAAAAAGGTGACCTGAGGGCTGTTTATATGGAATTTGCAGACATGAGTCACAGTCCTGGAGCCACAGCTAGCTTCGGGAGGGGAAAACGGTGCCTTTGGTCTCGCAGGTCTTGGTGATTTGCTGGGGATCCTACAGGGACTGGGGATCCCACAGGGAATGGGGATCCCACAGGGACTGGGGATCCCACAGGGAATGGGGGTCCCACAGGGACTGGGGATCCCACAGAGAATGGGGATCCCACAGGGAATGGGGATCCCACAGAGAATGGGGATCCCACAGGGAATGGGGATCCCACAGAGAATGGGGATCCCTCAGGGAATGGGCATCCCACAGGGACCGGTGCCAGCACAGCTCTGAGTGAGCTGGGGACGTTCCTCAAACCCGAGGGCCGCGAGCCAGATGTTCAGCCACATCAGCAGCTGTTTGCTTCGACCTTTCAAGGTCCAGCCCTCATCTGAATGCAGATTAAATTGAGGATGTGGCTCAAGTTTCTGTGCTCTGTGGTGAGCTGGCGTCAGTTTTGTCTGAGGGCAGAGAGGGTGGGTAAGTAAAATGTTTGAGTCACTGGCAAATTATGGTGCTTGGGATGAAAAAAACAGCATTTCTTGACTTTAATCCATCGATTTCCTGACTTGAAGTGCCAGTATCAACTGGAGTAGAGGGGACAAACTTTGCCAGGAGCGAGCCCACATTTATTAGCACCTTAAAACCTTAACCTCCTTCCCACCAAGTGTTTTAAGAACCTTTGGAGTTTTTTCTGCTGGGGCTTCAGGCCAAGCGTGAGAATTAAGGAAGATTTTAGCTAAACCTGCTGAGACTGACGTTCACTTTGTGCTTTCCTTCTGCTGGGTGTTTTTTGGCATGGCAGGAAATGACCCAGGAGCAGCTACAGCGAGAGGTTAAATTGGGGAACTCACCACTGATCCACAAAGGAGAAGGTTGAGGAGATCCCTTTGAGGTTATCTCAGGACAAGGTTATCTTGAGATAAGGGTATCTTGTAAAACTTATTTTAGGCTTTTGGTACTCTCTGCACTGGACAAACCCCCCTGACACATCAATATCCCCTTCCTGTCTCTTTATTAAAATCCTCTGGTTATTCCCCACCTCTGCTGCAGCCTCGCTGTATCCCAGTGGTCACTGAGGGGACTCATGGGGCTTTGCCATGATCCCATAAAACCCAGGACACGCTGCAATGCCCAGTGCTCATTTCTGTGTGAATCTTGTATCCGAAAGGTTTGGGGATCATCTGAAGAGTTTGGGATTGCTACCCAAACACTGCTTTATCCCAGCAGTAACATGGATGCTGCTGGAATCCTGTTGTTGATACGGTTTGTGTCCTGCAGGAGCCAAGAACAAGAAAAAGACAACAAAGTTCTTCCCTTACATAAGCCTCAAAAGTTGTCCAAGCTAACTTTAACTTCAAGGAAAAGTTTGCACGTTTGGAAAGTGTGACCACACCTCCCAGGAGAAATTCCAGTCCTTTTCAGAGCAGGGGGATGAAAGGCAGGCTTGCACTGAGCTGAGGGAGCAATGACAGGTGACAGCAAAGTGCCTGCAGGAATTTATTTGAACTGTTGAATTAAAATTCTTCAGCCGTACTCATGACAACGCTTCCCCTCAGTTTTCCAGGTGTTCTTGTTACCTGCCTTCTATCAGCTGAAGCCATAGGAAAGTGGTTTTAAGAATTTGTTTTTGAGTATTGGACAGGAAACTAAACAAGGAACAGTGTTTGAACAAACATCAAAATTCACTGCTGAACTCCAGGTACCCCAATGCTGACAAAAACTTGTTTCATTTGTGGTTTTGAAGTGGCGCATCAGGAGATGTGTGCAAACAACCCCAATGAGACAGCACAGCTCTGCTCTGAATTTCAACCAATCAGCCATGAAGGAAGAGAAAATTGTGAATATAAGAGTTGAATAATTCCTTGATTTGAGAAAATTTGCTTTTATTCCACAAAGAAATCAGGGATTCAGGCAGCACTGGATATACTGAATATAAAGAGAGCACACACTTATCAGGTGAGCTGAGCTGAGATGAGAGATCTAATAAAGTTTCTTTGATAGCTGAGCCCAGGTAGGCAGAGAAAAACCAGCTCAACTCAGGAAAGCAACACAGAAACCCAAAATGGACTGGGTTGGGAGGATCTTAAAGTTTATCCCATTCCAACCCTGCCCTCCTCCAGCTTAAGGCCATTCCCCCTTGTCCTGTCTCTTCAGGCCCTTGTTAAAAGCTCCTCTCTGGCCCCTTTAGGTACTGGAATGGCTGGTATATAATAAATAAATTAATAAATAAATTAATATAATAAATTAATTAATATAATAAATTAATTAATATAATTAATAAATAAACCTAACAAGCAGCAAGTTCCTCCATCCCTGGAGGCCTTCAAGACAAGGCCAGAACTAACACCAGACTCAGCTGCTGTAGCCAGAGCTGTGCAGGAGTCAGGGATCAGGACCTGCCTGATCACCACTGAACGTCAGGAATTTGCCCAATGTGCCCAAGTTCAGCCGAGGCTGAATCAGGAGCCAAGGTGCCCCCTTCAGCGAGGAGATAAAAATGGGACATTTATCTCATCAGAAGTGGCAGCTGTAAGGAGAACATCAGCTCCTGGTTTTCAGACAGCCAATGCTTGGTGATGTGCATCCCTTTGGAGCCCCATCCCAGCTGTGCAGCATTTGTTGATGGAATGTGCTGAGAGCAGAATTTTGCCCAGGTTTTCCTCTACCTCCTCACACTGGGAGCTCAGCACACTCCTCTGCAATGTCCCAGCTGCTGGTGATAGCAGGCTAATCTTTTAATGAGATTTTTGAAGATTTTATTGCTGGTTTTATGTAAGGAGTCCAGAATCCCAGCGTCGGGAGCTTAATAAATAAGGTTTGTTGGTCTGGGGAATTCCACAGATCTGGAGCAAAAATTACAAGAGAATTTACTCATCCACTAGGCTGTCTAATACTCAGGAGCTTATTCTTCTGCACAGCCTCTGAAGAGAAAGGAGCTCGTCTCTTTAGCAGTTCAGGTCTCAAGTGGAGCCTCATTTCTGTGGCATCAGCACTTCTTGGAGTGTGTTAAACCTTCAGCCCCAGCTTCAGCACAGAGGCACCGGAAGCAAAACCAATACACTCATTTTTCCATCATTATGTGGAACAAATGAGTTCTGTACAACAATAGAAGTCACGCTTATTAAATGTTATTAATCGGCTGTAGTAACTTTTGGAAAGAAGTTTTAGGCTTGGATGGATGATTAGCTGGCAGTATTTGTTATCTGCTCACTGCAACTCCTCAGGGGTAACTTGGGAAGGTCTCCAGAATGCAAATTCCTCATGAAGCACCCTCAGTTTTCCCTGCCTGTTTTACATCAAGCCTTACATTTGTCAGGTGAAATGGGAACTGCATGAAAAGCAGCCCCGGAGATTGGAGAGTTACTGGCAATATCTATTTATTCACAAAGAGATTACTTGGCTTTATTGAGAGGCCATTTCCACAGCAGTAAGCAAAAGGAAGCTCGTGTGAGAGGGACTGCAAGGAAAATCTGAAGGTTCATTTACATTTTCCTCAATAAATTATGCATGGAAAGCGGGAATTGTATTAAAACTCCTGGCTCTGTGCTGTCAGGTGGAGCCGAGCACAAGCCAGGGATGGTTTCATCAGGAAGACAGGGCTAAAAGGCAGCGGCCCCTCTCGAGGCTCTCAGCTGCTGAACAGCAGCAGCTGCTGGGTTGTTTGTTTAAACTCGGGCTTGGAGCTGTGCTCCTGCACTTCCCGTGCTTTCCAGGAACTGCAGTTTGGGAGGGGGAACTTCCTCGGCAGCAGAGCCGCTGCTGTGGGCACCTGTGCTTGAGGAGCTGCTGCTGAGCTGTGCCAGATGCCAGCAGTGTCTTCCATGGGCTCTGCTCCTCGCTCTGCCAGTGATCCCAGCTCTTTTCCATGGAGCATTGTCCCCACCCCTCTGTCCTGCCCCAATTTTGCAGCATTCTTTAATTCTGGCCTGAGTTAAGGGATTATTCCCGATGAATTGTGTGTTGTGATTCCAGCCTTCTCCGCTCATTTTCTGCCCTTTCACGTCTTTGATCCTTTCATGTTATTTCTCCCTCTTTTCTCACGTTTGGGTTTCCTCTCTGTGCAGCTCCCGTGTGAATTTAACCCTGGGGTGATTGCAGCGGGGCTGGGGAGCAGCAGGCAAGGCCTGACACCAATGCCTTAGGTTTTAACTTTTCTATTTTTCAAATTCTGTACTGCTTAGAGTGTAACTCTGAAGTTCCTTGTAGCCTGCAATTTCTGCTCTCTCATGCTGGGCAGACACAACAAAGCCTCTCCAGGCTTTGCCTTCAAGGACAGCCAGGCTGTTCTAGGCCCCTCACACACAGCCTGGTGCATTCCTGTCCCTCCCTCTCCTTCTCTCGATCCATTGCTCACAGCTTGCACACTGTTCGTGGATTTTCACCTGGAATTCCATCCCTGTGGCTCCAGGCAGGTCCCCGCAGAGATCTCAGGGTTCCCATCCAGGACTGGCCACCCTCAACCATGGCATGAGGCAACGATGCTTGGGACTACCCAGCCTGGGCTGACTTTGGCATTTAGGTCCTAAATCCCTTTTTAAAACAGGGAACTCTACTGCTTTACTGCTGAATTGGGAGGTTTCTCCTCCAATGACCATCTGAATATCCCAATGCCTGAGGCATCTCCAGGACTTCTGGGCACCAAGGGGGGCAGACCAGAGTCACCTTTGAAGTACTCTTTTCAAGAATCACAGTGAACACCCCCAACAAATCCCCACTTTGTGGCTTCCCTGTGACTTCTTCCCTTTTTCTCCCTCCCCCTCACCCTCTCACCCTTCTCCTTTTTTGCTTTCCAGGAGATTATACCCGAGGTTGACAAAGTGCTAATCTCGCTGAGGATTACGCGCGAGGAATCTCTATTGATTTCCTTTTTCCCTTTTACAGAAATAATAAAAGGCTGC
This sequence comes from Monarcha castaneiventris obscurior, assembly GCA_026261815.1. NCBI lineage: Eukaryota > Metazoa > Chordata > Aves > Passeriformes > Monarchidae > Monarcha > Monarcha castaneiventris. The sequence continues at coordinate 668,582 of JAMPIT010000493.1, forward strand.
ATTGCAGGGTTTTGGGAGCTGCTGGGGATGAGAGCGCACTTTTTGCTAACATGAGGGTTCTGCTTGCATAAAACATTGATTTATTAGAGAACCTACCAATAATACACTTAGTAGAGAACACGTTGCATTTATACAACTGGAAGTCCTCATTAGTGTCTACAACAGCTGAGACAGAATAATGCAGGCAGGGGATGTTGGTGTGATTTTTATTATTATTTTTATTATTATTTTTATGTAGTGCTGTGGGTTTATGGCACGTAGTCAGTCAGACACTGTGCACTGGCTCTGTCCTCTTGGGCAAGGACTTGATTCCTAGCCACTGGATATCATTCTGTGGTGATTTCATTCTTTCTCCACGGAATTTTCATGAGGATTGGACTAGTTTGAAAGGAAAATCTGTCCCACCACCTCTGCTGGATGAGAGAGGTTGTGTCTGGAAGAAAAGAGATTCTCCCACATGTGTTAGGTTCACACTGAATGGGTGAGAGCCGTGAGCTCCTGATACACAAAATCTGAAAGAACGACAGCAAACAACCCTGGGAAAGCCCTGGCTTCAGGCAGTTTGTTTATCCTGGTACCTGTAATTCCATGTGTTGGTGCAGCAGCGGGTGGATCCCTCCGGGTGTGTCTCAAATCCTGAAGCTTTTGTTCCCAAATGGCACCTGGGGACAGGGCCGAGTGTCTCAGGAGGCTGACGGGTGTGCTTGGGGCTGGGGTGGAGCTGCTGGCCCCAGGAGCTGCCCCAGGCCGGGTTTGATCTGTACTGGAGCAGTGCTGGTCACTGGGAGGGCTCAGTCCCTGCTGAGCAGGGTGGACACGGCCAAGGGACCAGGCTGGGGGGACCAGGAGCTGTCCCAGCTGACCCCAGAGCCCATGGAATCATACAAATGTTAAGGTTGGAAAAGACCTTAAGGATCATCAAGTCCAATGCAGCCCCACCACCGTGTTCACCACTGAGCCATGTCCCCAGGTGCCACATCCACGCATTTTTTGAGCACTTCCAGGGCTGGTGACTCCACCCCTGCCCTGGGCAGCCCCTTCCAGTGCTTGGCAATTTGAGAACATGTTCAGCAGAAAAACTAAGGAGGAGTTGGAGGGGAGGCTCTGCTCAGGGCTGGCTGGGCATCTGTTGGTTGGTGATGAGCAGCTGTGTTCATTTGGGTTTTATTTCCCTCTCTTCATTATTTTCCTTTTCGTTACAGTGTATTCTTTTATTTCTTTCATTAACTGTCTTTCTCCACAAGTTTTCTCACTTTTACCCTTCCAATTCTCTCCTGCATCCCGTTGGCTGCATGGGGCTGAGTTCCCAGCTGGGAAAAGAGACGGCAGGGAAAGAGGAACGAGGGATTTGCTGCCCAGCCAGCAGGATGGGAGGGTGTCCTGGCAGTGGTGTCCAGTGGAACCAAACCTGCTCTCAGGAGAAGGGAAAGGGCAGTTCTGCAGTAACAGAAGCTGCCATGGAAGCATCACACGAGCTGTCCCCAGCCCCCTGGGGGAGGCAGCAGCTGCAGTCTCAGAGAGGAGCCCGAAGAGCCCCCTGGTTCTCGTTCAGAATTCAGGATTAGGGGAGGGAAGGATGTCCCGGGGTCGGTGGGTACAGCTAATAAAGCCCAGCAGTGGGAGTGAGGCCTGGGAGCCATCTCACGGTGCTGCCTAGGAGCAAAACAAATGTTCAGCTCCCAGACAGGGGCACGGCTGAGGAAAATGAGTTGATATTTCCTCTCCTTGCCTTGGCAGAAGGTTTAGCAACAGGCAGATCCTCCTCTCAGTCTCCTCCCCTCGAGGCACAGGCAGGACCTGGTGCCTGCTGTCCGAGATTTGTCAGGAGTAAAGAGCAAAGATGAGGCTGTTCCCACTGAGTCCTGCTAATCCTCCTCCTGGCACAGCCCGGGGTCATCGTGTGCTGCTTGGTATCGATTTATTTAGATTTATCCAGAATAATCAGGAGCATTCCTCACACTCCAAGGACGTGTGAAGGTCTCTGAAGCCAGGCAGATCACCAGCCCTCTGCTCCCTCCTTGCCACATCCCTTCTCCCATCAGAACTTGGACAAGAAACAGTGGAATGGGTTTCATTCTTTCCCTCCTGCCATTCCTTCCCAGGCACGGGCATTCAGGAAGGTTTGAGTGCAGCATTTTCAGTCATTTCCCTCCTGTGACCACATGGTCACAGCAAGGGCTGGTTCTGGGAGGTGCCTTCTGCAGGACATTGGTTTCAAAGGGTTGAGGGGTTTATAAAATCCTTCTGTAAAGCCACAACCGGTAAAAAAAGTCATGGAATTCTCTAGTGCAGAGCCCAGTGTGTCCATCCCGGGTGCGAGGGGAGTTAAAATGAGCTCAGGCATTGTAGGTCCTTCAAGGACTGTACGTGCAGGGCTGGTGCCTCACGTCCCCAGGTCTGGTTGGGAACACACAGGACGCTGGGGAGTGTCAGCTGTGCCTGATGTCCCTGTCCCTGCTGTGCCAGCTGCTCCATCTGCAGCTGCAAGCTTTACAACTCCATAACATTTTTATTTCCCCTTGTTGCAATTAAAAGATTCCCAGGCACCTCTCTGGGAGAAAACACCTTGTGGTCTGGGAGCTGAGAACGTCCTGAATACTTTGAGCTCCTGGGATGCTCAATATCATTGGACACTCGTTTTCCCAGGAGTTTTGGCAGCTATTCCTTCAGATGTTTCTTTAGGGCAGACTCCAAACTGTAGCATTCAAATGCAATGGAATGCCTGGATCCTGTCTTTTGCTCCAGTAATGGATTATTTCGCCGGGATGACCACAGAGAACTCAGGGTGAAAGCCCATACCACTAATCCCACTTCAGCTCTTATCACTCTCTTTAACTCCCCATTAATTAGGTTTCCTTCCTATCAGCAGCTACAGAGCTTGAGTCCAACCAGCTGAAAGTCACATTTGCCTCAGTGAATGGCGTGGCTTTGAAATCCAGCTTTGGTTTCCAAGGGGACTTTCCCAACCACTGCAGCAGGGTAACAGTCAGCAGATTACTGGGAGGGCTCTGCAGTTTACTGCTGGAATTGCTCACCACTTCCAAGATTAATCTGGAATTGTGATAGCCATCAACACAGTTATGAGGCTGCCACAACCTTAACTCCAGGAGAAATTGGCCATCCAAAGAGCTTCCCAAGAAGTTAACTTGGAGTTTGGGGAATACAGAAGAAAATTGTTTCTATTGGGGCATTATTAGAATTATTTAGCACTACAGCTAAATTTAGATGCCTCTTAAACTGAGCTCATTCCCAAAAATTTATAAGTTACTTAAATAAACAGATCCTATTTACCTGAAACTCTGGAAATCCAACAAAATCAAGGTGCAATCAATGCACAAATTCTATTTGTCATGGAGATGCAGCAGAGAGATATAATTTGTCTCCTAATTTCCACACAGAGATTTGTGCTGAGCCCCAGGAATGCAGCAATCAAACACATTTAGATCCTTAGACACCGTCACAACTCCTTTGTGGCCTCTCCACAGCACGGAATCAAAGTCTGTGCTGACTTCATATCACCTGCCCAGAGGTCACAGAATTTCATTAAGAAATGAGATAAGAAATGAATAATTTCCCACATATGTGAAGAAATTCTGGCTTCAACTCAAGCCTTAAGCTGTCATTCCAATGGCAGGATCCAAGATTTCAGCCACCTCTGCTGTGGTCAGGAGCTGGATGCCTCCAGGAGGAGACACACCACACCCCAAGGGTTTCCACGCTGTACTCTGGAGATGCCTCTCTTTTTCCTTGGATGGTGGGAGGGATCCAGAAAACCAGCTTGAGACACCTCACTTTTAGATGACAAAAGACAGGGATGAAGCCCAGGTTGTCCTCACAAGCGGTTGGGTCTAGGAGGGCCCAAGAACAAGAGCAGACCCTGGCAGAGGCAGTTTCTGGTGAGCTGGATCGTGCCTCACAACTCAAAACCACAGTGTTATTCCATGATTTCTCAAACTCAAAGACATGGAAGTATAATTCAGGAAGTATAATTCAGGACAAAATTTGCTTATTAGGAAGGAACTGAAATTAAGTTATCTTTTGAGTTTATAGGGTGGGCTACAATCCCAGAGTCCCAGGATGGGTCAGGCTGGAAGGGACCTCAGTGAGTCCCATCCGGTGCCACCTCCCTGCTCCAGCAGGGCCATCCCGGAGCACAGGGCACAGGAGTGTGTCCAGGCAGCTCTGGAATATCCCAGTGAGGACACTCCACCCCTCTCTGGTCTCTGCTCAGGGCTGGGCACTGCCTGGGGCAGGAGTTCTGCCTCCTGTGCAGGGGAATTGCTGGGCTCAGGCCCTGGCCATGGCTCTGGTGCCATTGCTGGGCCCTGGAGCAAAGCCTGGGCCCTGCCCTGAGCCCTCCCTGCAGCCAGGGCCAGCCAGGGACACACAGGGACACCCAAGGGACAGTCAGGGCTGAGGGCCCCTCTCAGCTGGGGCTCCTCTCGAGGCTGAGCAGCCCCAGCTCCCTCAGCCTTTCCTGGGCACGGAGATGCTCCAGGCCCTTCCTCAGCTCTTCTGGCCCCACTCCAGGAGCTCCCTGGCCCTGCTGTGCTGAGGGTGCAGAGCTGGACACTCCAGAGGTGCCCCCAGGGCTAGGCAGAGGGGCAGGATCACCCCAGATGCCCACTCCCAGTCCACCTTAGGGAAAGGTGTTTGGAGCAAATGATTTCCTGTTGTGGCCTTTAGCTCCAGTAAACCCCTAAGGGCACCACAGGTGCCTGTGCCACAGCAGGGCGTGGACAGACCCTGCTCACCACGCTGGGATTAGAGTTGGGATGGTGCTGAGATTCCCTGAGTGCCACTGGAACCAGCAGTGGCTCTGCCTGGATTTGCCAGCATAAACACAAACCTTGCACATGGTACCCAGAAATGAGTCAGGCTTCTGGCTGCATCTGTTTACCTGGGACCAAGTCTGAGTTCTGACATTGCTCTGCTTTTCTGGGACACTTTGAAGATAAAAGCAGTCTGAGGGCAAGCCTGAAAAAGCCTGGCAGGGAGGGGAAAGAAGAAACACCTTAGCACCCCTTTTGGGTCCTGTTTTGTCAGTCTTTGCATAGATAAATGAAAAAGTGAAGCCAGATGTCAGCTCATGTCTTGGTTGTATTACCTTAGGATAGATTTCTATCAAATACACAAATAAATCCATTTTTTAAGTCAACTCCCAAGATGTTTGCATAATGTAATTGACATTTAAAGACTTTTCTATTCATTTAAAGTATGAGGGAAACCATTCTCCCATTTAATATCCCTTTAACAGACTGATTTACTCATCTAATGTGTTCTATTAACAAACATCAATACATCAGCATTTTTCCTCCAAGTCAAAGCTTGCAAGGGTGAGATTTTCCAGATAATTGATGGACCATTAAAAAGCTGTTATGGAGAAGAGGACATAGTGGAGTCATGCTGGAACAGAGCAGGGCTGAGGGCGTTCTGGACCTTTTCTCATGATGTAGCCAGAGGCATCAGAGGACTTGACCCTGGGTGATGTTTCCTTCCCAAACCCTTGCCTCCTGTCACTTGGGTGGGACTCACTGCACCCAAAATCTGAACTGTCCTGTGGAGACAAATCCCATCCTTCCCTGGCTGCACAGGACACTGGTGCTTCCTCTCTGATGTCATAATCAGAGATAATTCTGGAATGGTTTGGGCAGGAAGGGACCTTAAAGCCCATGCAGTGCGTGAGAGATCCAGGCCAGATCCAGAGCCCCGTGGTCCCTGCAGCTTTCCTGCCTCCCTGTCTGAGCTGGGATGTTTAATCTGAGCCAGTGAGATCTTCACTGAGGGCCTGAAGGGAAAATGTCCTTTGGGAAGCCATTCCATTTATCGTTTCTTAATCTTTTACTTAATATCTTGTGACGAATTTCATCCCTCGCCTGAAGAATAGTCACACAAATATTGATTTTCCATGAACCCCACATGGATTTAGATCAGCAGGGTGATGCATATGGTAACTCAGATTTATTCCCAGGGAAAGCTGGGAATTATTGATGTGGTTAGACAGGAATAAAAGCTTTCTTTTCCCAGCCCAGGCTGCAGTTCCTCCCATGGCTGGGTTGTGTGGATTGGAGTTCTGATCCAGGCGGGTTTGCTCAGGGTAAGGAACACCCCAAAGGAGGAAGGAAGCTCAACTCTTTCTGTACTTATTTATCTGGTCTGTTTTAGAAAGGGGAAAGCTGAGGAATAAGGGAGTTTATTATGGGATTGATTGGAAAAATTCCTGGATGGTGGCGGCTGAAATCTGAGCTAGGCTTGGCAAGGCAGTGGGAAACCTCTGGCCTTGCCCAGGTTTCTTCTTTCATTTTAGATCCTAAAGAATCTCTTCTCCATTGATGGAAATGATGATTAATTACCCTGTAAGACAAGGGATATTTTTTGCCATCAACAAATCCCTCCTATTTGGGAGTATTGACTTGATTCCTCCAGTGAAAATTGCCTGTACCAGAGTTTCTCCCAGAAATGACCAGGGGATAAATGATGTGTGTTCATCATCTCTAAATCAAAGCATGTGGTGTGACTCACCCCTGGCCAGCTCTGTCGTTGTTCCTATTATAGGATCTCCTACAAAGGTCACATTTAACTACTAAAAATAAACCCACGGCCCAAAAAACCTTCATTCCTCAGCAAACAGTGGGAGCAAATGTAGGCTACTCCTGTATTAAAAGTACAGATCCAGGTCACTGAGCTGACCTACTTGGGGGATATTTTAGGGCTTCCCAAAAGATTTCATGTCCTCCAAATGTCAATCTTATTTCAGCTCCACGCATCAGCATCAGTCTTCTTCCTTCAGAGGGGATTCTTATTTAGATGTAGATTTTATCAAAGTTTAATATTTCTTAGAGGAAACTTGGAGGAAGTTGAGGGGAGCTTGACTCCTGTGTTTGGCAGCAGGAGGAGGACGTGAGTAAAACCTTATTTTGGTCCTGAATGATCCAGCTGGTTCCCAGTTTAGTGCCTTGGACAGCCATGTGTAGTTCCACCCCCAGCCGAGAGCAGAGACCTTTATTTAAAAGCTGCTGTTTGGGGAGCAGTGTCTGAACTCAGACAGGGACAGAACCCAACAAACAACTGCATTTTCAACCTCATTTTCAGCTCACACGATGCTGTTTTCTCTATAAATGAGTGTCCTTTGCCTTTGCCTCCCAAGGAGAATGATGGTTTGAGCCACCTCTGCAGCATTTCCTCCTGGGCAGCCTGGGTAGGTGTGGGTTCTGGGTGGTTCTGTGTGGGGTGCTGAACGTTCTGTCCCTTGTGCAGGAGCCCTGGCCCTGCCCTCGGGGCTGCCTTGGCGCTCTGAGGTCCCTGGGGGAGCCTGGTTCTCCTGCCAGCTGAGGAATCTGATTCCACTTTGTATAAATAGTCCAGGTAACTCTGAGTTAGTCCAGGGGTCTTTCAAAGACCCTCTCAAACCTGTGGGGTACATTTAGATTCTACCAAAATCTGATCTTGTCACCCCCTTGCCAGACTTCCTCATCTCACAGCAGGAAGGGCAGGACAGAGCTATTCCTCTTCCCAAGAGGGATGTGAGGAACCATCAGCGGGGTGTTTGACCTCAGAGCCTCTCAGGGCACAGAGAGAGGCAGGCAGAGCATGGAATCCATGGCATTGTTCCAGGAGAACAGGAATCCCTGGGCAGGGGAGCTGGAGAACTCCCTGCAGGGCTGTGCCCAGCCCTTCTCCGTGGGATTGGGATCTGCCCTCTGATCACACGCAGGGGTCCCACCCTGCCTCCTGTTGGCCTCAGGGTTTCTAGGGCTGCATTTTCCCTGTTGGCAATGCCTCATCCTTTCCCGGTGTCCTGTGCCCCATGAAGAACAAGGAGCATCACTCCGAAAACTCAGATTTCAGTGACAGCCGTCGCTCTGCCAAGCCTGAAATGCATCTTTTGAAAGAAATCAACATTTTTGGGACAATATCCACAAAAGAGCAGAGTGGGGCAGCAGTTTGAGGTGTGAGATGCTGGGGAGGTGTCTCCTGGTGGGAGTGAAGGATAAGCACAGCCATGACCCCAAGGGATTTTAATTAACCAGTGGTGTTATGAGAGCAAGGCCGTTAAACCCAGCCTTGTGCACTTCATTCTAATCACATCTGCAGACAGAATAATACCTTAATAAGCCTTGAGCTGGAATTGATTTTTTTTTTTCATACACCAGGAATTGAAACCAAGGCCAAAATGGTCGGAAATTATTTAGCAGTTACTAAGAATTAAGGAAAAACCCTTTATTGTTAATCAAAGTGGATTAATTTCTTTTTATTATTACTATTATTATTATTATTGAGGAGCTATAATATATTTCCCTCAGTTTGTTAGCTCAGCAGAGCTGAGGAGAGGGTTGCTGCCATGGCTGGGGTTGAGGGTGGGTGCTGTGGGACTGTCCCTGATGGACACCCAGTGGTCCCAGTGCGTGGCACCACGGTGCAGGAGATGCCATCAGCACGGAACCACGGGAATCTGTTCATAGGCAGGTGTGGATGCTCAGCCTGAGTGCACAGGAATGCTCCAGATGCTCATTATCCATGGATTGCTGTGCTTTGGGACCCCGGAGGTCGCTGTCTGTAGCTCACGGGTCAGTGTGTGCCACCCTCAGTCTCAGCAGCTCAGTGTTGATCCAGCCTGGGGAATAGACAGCTCTGGGGAGATACCACAGCACCTTCCTGTGCCTGAAGGGGCTCCAAGAGAGCTGGAGAAGGACTTTTCCAAAGGACATGGACAAGTGGAATGGCTTTGAGCTGAAGGAGAGCAGATTTAGATCAGGTATTGGGAAGGAATTCTTGGCTGTGAGGGTGGTCAGGCCCTGGCACAGGGTGGCCAGAGCAGCTGTGGCTGCCCCTGGATCCCTGGCAGTGTCCAAGGCCAGGCTGGACAGGGCTTGGAGCAGCCTGGGACAGTGGGAGGTGTCCCTGGTGTTGTCCAGCCCTTCACTCTTCCAGCCACCTCTGCTGACAGTGTAACCTCTTAGGAAATTTGATTTCCAGTGGTTGCTGGCCCAGATTTCCTGGAGGAATAGGGACCAAAGCGTGTTTTTCACTCAGGGACACCCAGACTGAGAACTCCCATCCTGGGATTTCCTGCATGACTCGTGGCAAAGCAGCTCCTGCTGGTGCGACTGTAATTGGAACCACTCCGACAGGATAAAGCTCCACGCCTGCTATCACACTGTTCTGATAATTAGTCTCTATTAGTAATTAGTGTCGGAGGAATGGCAGAGCTGTGAAATCAACTTTGCGAGTTTCACTGGATGGCCCAAAAGTCTGTCTCAGGTCTGGGAGTGGAGAGCTGTCCTGCCAGGACCAGAGCCCAGCCTGAAGCCCGCTCCTCCCACAGCAGGCAGGGATTTTCTTCTCCTTCACCAGGGTGACTGGAAGGAGCTGCAGGACTTTTTCCAGTTGTGCTTCTTGTTCAGCATGGACTCCTTGGGAGGCTTTGGATGTTGGCTTTGCTGTTGAAGAAAGAAAACAGGAAGGGTGAAAATGGAAAGTCAAATGAAAAGTTTTTCTCTCTTTTACGTGGCAGCTTCAGCAGGAAGGTTGGGGGCTGCACCTGCTCTCTGCTCTCTGAGGGGTTTGCCCAGAGGGAAGAGTGGGAAGGAATCCTTTGTTCTGAAATTCCCCATGCAGGGAGTTGCTCACAGGGCTCAGGTTTGCTCCAGCTCTCATTCAGTGCAATTCTGGGCACAGAACTGAGGCACAGGCAGAGGAGGGGACAGCTCTGCAGAGAGCCTGGAAACCATAAACGCTATGCTGTGGGGTCATGGGAGTTGTGGGGAATCTGGGATGGGGACTTCCAGGTGGGCAAATTTGAGCAGAGACCTGGTGCTCGACCTCCAGTGCCTAAACCTTTGTAAAATCTGGACAAAGCAGTGTCCAGCTTTTGGAGCAGCGTGGTCACTGCCGCACCAGGCACTAACTCATTTCTGTGTTCACACAAATCCGGATGGATCCAGATTTAAGCCTGATTATTCATGCTGTTTTCTAATTGTCTTAATTGGAATATTTTTATATCAACTCCCCGTGAGCAAAGGTGACCTTTGTGTCAGCCCCACGTCCCTGCCCCTTTGCCAAAGGGCTGATGGAACCCTGTGCAGGCTGATTTGCTGTTTGGGGTGTGGGGCTGCTTCTCATCAAGCCCCTCCAGCTCCCATCACCAAACCTATCAAGTTTATTTCTGTTTCATTTACTCTTTCTACTGTAAGCTCATGTCAAAATAAATACAGTATTTTGGTGGCTTCTTGTGAGGAGCACAGCCCTGTGCAGAGCACCAATAACAGCTGAGGGCTCTGTGTGTGTGCTGCTGAAAATTATATTTGCCTCTTTTGATTCTCTTTCACATTCCAAACTTTATTGCAGACTTAATCAGATGTTTGGAAAAATACTAACACAGTGTAAATAGAGATTGACAGAAAACTATCTTGGAATAAATAGAGCTGCTGGAAAATATACAGAATTTCAGACTGTGGGGGAAGGACAGTGTCACAAGGAGGCAATTTCACCAAAAAAGCTGCCATGAGGGGATAAATGTTTGTGTGATTATTTGTGTGGCCTGGGAGTGGAAAGAACCACTGGAAACTGGGTGCAAAATATGGCAATTTGTAGGGCAAATTGAGATGGCTCAAGGGGAGCAGAATCAAACTTCAGAAGGAAGTGGCCGCTTCCTTTTCCAGTTCCTGTGAGAAACATCCTGGAAATACAGGAAAATATTCCTAAAAGCTGCCTGTGCTCCTGGTGCTGCCTGTGCCCCCCAGCAGTGCTGCTTCCCTTGCTTCTGTCAGTGATCTCCACCCTCAGAACAGCCACGAGTCCCCAAAACTGCTCCTGTGGGGAGAGAAACCGTGAAGATCTTCCACAGAAACAGATCCCTCCTAAGATCCATTGGATGTTTCAACCTGTAAAGTTATCAGAGTAATTCATACCTGGCCACCACTAATTAGAATCCTGTCATCAGTTCTCTGGGTAGGAGTGGAAATACTCGACTCAGGTGCTGTGTGAGGTGCCAGCTCCCTCCCTGCTCCTGCTTTTGAGCACAATATCGGGCACAAAGCCAGGATCGATGATATTGAGTGTCCCAGCCTGTCCCCCCTCTGCCCCTCACCTGCTTTATCAGCACAGCAATCGTGGTGTCACTGTGGTGGTGACAGCCAGAAGGATGAAGGATATTAGGGAGGATTCAGCACTGAGCACTAATTAACAGCTAAGTTATCAACTGCACTCAGAGGCCTGCCCCAGACAGCCCCTCCCTTCAGCCACGCTCTGAATGAGGGTGAGCAGGCAGCCTGACACCAGAAAAAACAATTTCTGAACAATTTCTGGACTATTTCTAAAGCTCAGGAGGTCTGGTTATTCCCTTCAGTCATGGACAGCTTCCAAGCACTGAGGGAAAAGGAAACAAACGTGAGGAAAAGGGGAGGAACATCACCTGCTGCTGCTGCTGCTGCTGTTGGGTGCTCTTTGTCTAAAACCTGCCTAAAATCTGTCCCCTGGTGCCCTGCCCACCCCTCTGACCCCACCTGCCCGGGGAACATCTCTGGCGTGGCTTGAGGGCTTTAGTTCTGCTCAGGGTTTGATCTCACATGATTCTGAAATCGCAGACTCACAGAAACACTGAGGTTGGGAAAGACCTCCCAGACCACGGAGCCCAACCTTTGACCAAACCAGGACCATGCAGGGGGAGGTGTTGCAGACCCTGCCCCATCCCTGTGTGTGAGTGCAGCCTCAGGAGCCTCCTGAATGCACACAATCATCCCTAAGGAGAGGATCCTCGGGGCTGGGATGGATTTTGCAGTCAGTGCCTCAGGGCTGTGCTACCTTGGGACTCTCTGGACCATCCTCTGTGATTCTGGGAAATTCTTGACTTACCAGGCACAGGTAATATCCCTCTCTGTCTGTCCTGGGCTGACCTGGCCAACACCATTCCTGTTCTGCTGTAGGAGAGACCATTCTTTCAGATTAGTGCAAAGAAGGATTTTAAAGAAAAATGAGAAAATATCCATAAAATATCCATAAAATATCCATATCTCACTTTCACTGTGAGAAAGTGAGAGCCTGGCTTCAACCTGGGCTTCAGCTCCACCAGATGCTGAGGATAATAGGAAGTAACAGATTCCCACTGGAGCACTGTATTACACATCATTTTTTGGGGCTGAGAGTTGGACTTGATGACCTTGGGTGTATTTTCCAACCTTAATGGTTCTGTGGTTGATGATTCAGCCTGTCCAGAAGTCGGCAGATTTTAAGTGGGTTGAGCTGGGTCTAACCCCTCCCCTTTGGTGACAGCCTGAGTGCAGAGTCACCAGAGCTCACAGGGAGGGAGGAAAGGGAACGTGAGGACAGATGTGACAGCAGGAATAGCAAAATATTGGTGAGCTTGTGGTGCTTGCTCTGATCTCTACTCTCACGCATAAAAAAATGAAATAAAAAGGTAATGATAGCAACTGTTCCTGTGAGTCACCAAAGGATTTCAGGGAACACATGGAGCAGCCCAGAGAGCTGATTTGAATTGGAGCTGGCTATCTCAGTCCCTGTTGTAAATGTCCCAGTGAAATAAAGCCTTGCAGAAGAAATCAGATAATTAACTTATCCACCAGCATTCCGTCCGACACTTTGGAGCAGAACAAGCTTTGGCAGGAACCCAGTGGTTCCAGGAATCCTGAGTGTCCAGCACAGGCTGATCTGCAGCTCCTGGGCTTCAAAGAAAAGGAAACAAGGGAGTGTTTTGTAGTGAGAACTCAGACAATCCTTCCTCTCTCAGTGGGATCCCCAGATGCTCTAAGGATCTCAGTCAAACACTGCCCTGCCTGTTCTGCAGGGCTGGTGCTCAGCCTCTCACCCTGGTCCTTCCCTGCCCCTGGAAAGGCTCTCCCAGTTCCACTTCTCGGCTCTGAACTGGACACATCACACAGGGAGAGAGGGGCTCCAAGGCCTCTCCATCCATTTCCAGCTTTTGTTGGAAGTGTCTCGCTCTGAGAGCCTGTTGTGTGTGAGGGGCAGAGGTTCCCTCTTCAGTCAGGGAACGGAAATTGGCACTTCCAGGAGAGCAGGGAAATCCTTCTGCAAGCGGCCACCAAAAATGGGAGCCCTGAGGGCCCCGTGTTTGTCCTGTCAGGGTCATCACTGCTGGTCAACTCAACCAAAAATCTCTTTTCACACAACTGAGTGCCTGAGAACAACTCACTGTGGAGAGATCCAGTGCCTTTCCTGCCATGGAAATTAACTCTTTTCTTGGATTTACTGCCTTACTGGTGCAATTTCCTCCTCCCCATTTGTGTGCCTCTGGGCCTTACCTTTTTCCATCACTGCCTTCTGTGTAACGCTGCTAAAGAACACCCCTGGGAAAGCAATTGCTGCAGGGAGGGCCTGTGGGATCCCAGTTTGGGTGTTGCTGGTTTGGCAGCAGCCACAGCCCAGGACGGTGTCCTGCTAACACAGGAGACCCTCACAAACCTCAGGCAGCCTGGGCAGAGGGGAAGGGATGAGGAGGGATGTGAATTTCTGCTGGGAAGTGAGCCCAGCCCAGGCTTTGATCCACACCAGAGCCTAAGCCTGGAGGACTTGTCCTGAGGGAGATGCTGAGTGTTCCCACAGGGAATTCTGCTGTGTCCATTGCCTGTGCCAGAGAAAGCAGAGACAGAAATCAGGGAACAGCCAAGATCAGCAGAGTGTGGGCAGTGGTTGCAGCCGTGACCTCCAGTGAGGAAGGGACATCAAACACCCTGGTGAATGTAGAGCTTTGTGTCCATCAGAAAATCAGCCTGGGGGTGTGGTGGGTGTTAAACCAGAGCATCCCAACAGCTGCACGGGCTGGGGGATGCAGTACCCAAATGTTTTGTTGATTGCAGACGTGAACAATAAAAGTCCCTTGGAGATTTAGAATGAAAGCAAGCAGAAGCTACAACCTGGTGGTACAATGTTCAATCAGCAGCTGAAGCTGTGTCTGTGCCTGGTTCCCAGTCATGCTTTCAGCATATATTTATTAGTGGTAATTAGCACAAGTTGTTCGAATGTGTCTGCTAGAAGGCTACGTCAGCATTTCTCACACTGCTGCCTTTCCCAGGGAGGGCTCGTGCAGTACCTGAGAACAGCCCTGCTGCTTCTGTAATGAGATCTTTATTATTCCAATAATTGTCGTGGATGGGAATAATATTTTACACTTAGAAAGAAAGCTTGTTCTGAAAGGATCCCCACAGGCCTTGCAATCCTCTTCAGTGCAGGGCACATCCTGCAAAGGCCAACGACTCTGGCACCACACTCAGAGATAATGGACCCCAGGACATTTTGCCCCTCCAAAGGTCTCCCTAGGAAAAGGACCTTTTATTGCCATTCTAACAGCTTTTTTTTTGGAGAACAGGGATCACTAGGAGTCACCATAAAATTGTATTTATGTATCTATTTCACTAAGAATCCTCCATCCTTGGGGCATCCCAGCTCTGCCCACACAACCCCAGAACCACCTGAGCACTGCCAGGGCTGGCTCCCTGCTGCTGTGGTGGGACAATTCAGCCCAGCCACGTTCTGAAAACCTTCCCTGCTCCTCACACAAAGGAGCCTCCACTGATGGGATGAACAAAACACAGGAGCACCGAGAGCCACATCAGCAGTGGCACCACTGGCTCCCAGAGCAGGGCTGGTACAGGTGCCTTGTCCCTCTGAATATTCTCCAGCATTTCCACCCCGCTTCAGAAATGCCGTTTTAAGCAGTATCAGAGTTTTTCCTAGAAAAGTTTCCCTCCTGTGCAGTCCCCACTTCCCATTATCAGCCTCACCTTTTAACTTTAGGCTGTTCTTTATCAGACTGCACTAAACAGTTTTCCTCCTGCCTGGCTACTTAATCACTGCCTGCCGGAGCCATACATAATTTAATTCCTTTAATCTCTCCTATTTAGCTTGTCCTTCACTCATTTTGGGGCCGTTCTGAAGGCCCTCTGCTTCCCCTGTGACCTTGTGGTGCTGACACACCAGGGCACGGAGCAGTCTGTGTCAATTAGTGCAATTCCTCTGGCATTTATGGTTCCTCTCATTGCTTCTTTCACCTGTCAGCATCTGGTTTTATCCACCAGCAGTTTGTTTGTGAAGACACCTCCCTCCCACTCCTTTCAGAAGCACCCAGGGGCTTCCCCCCAGAGCCTGGGGAGGTGTCAGGCAGCCCCCCCAGCATGGCCACAGCTGAAAGCTCCGTGCTGAACACAAACATCCAACGGGACCTAATTACCCTCTGCTGCTTCCCAAGGCTGCACATCCCAATTACCAATCGGGAAATAATTACAGCCCACAAGTCTCCAGCTCAAGGGCCTCATCTTCCCTTCCCACTCTGCATCACTGCAGCTGCCCTGCTGCAGGTGCTGGCACATCTCTCACCTTCCTTTGGCTGCTGAGTGCACCCAGCAGCAGGAAAGTGTTTGTTGGAGGAGTGAAAGTGAGATCCATTCTCCGAGGGCTTGTCTGGTACCTGCCAGAGGCATTTCAGAAGCATTTGATGCTGCTCACCCCGGAAGCAAAGACTGGAAGCCGGGAGAAAAGGCTGGGAGGCACAACCCCAACTCGTGTTTGCTGCTCTGGGGAACTTCAGCACCCATTTAAAAAACCAAAGCAAAGTAAGGAGAGCAGTTACTTGCAGCAGGCTCCTCCAGGGCTTGAGTTCCACAGCAGCAAAGCACGAAAGGCCCATGTGGGCACATTTTTTACAGAAAGAGTGATACTTTACAGAAAGAGTGATAAAATATTGGAATGATTTACCCGGGGAGGTGGTGGAATCACCATCCCTGGACGTGTTTAAAAAGAGATTGGATGTGGCACTCGGTACCATGGCTTAGTTTAGTTCAGGTGTTGGGACATGGGTTGGACTCGATGATCTTGAAAGTCTCTTCCAATCTGGTGATTCTGTGATTCTGTGATCTGCCTGCAAAATCCCAGGCTGAAAATCCTGGGTGTAAATTAGGCAAATTTACATGAAAAATGGGCTCTGTTGCTTTGCTTTGCTCTGCCTGGCCCTTCCTCCAGCCTGGCAGCAGAGGGTGCCCAGGCTGCTGGGTGTGATGGGATGTTCAGGCAGCCCCTCAGCCCCAGCAGCTCCCCAGAAGGGATTTCAGAGTGCCAGAGCCTCCCCAGTCGCTGGCTGTGCATCCAAAGGGAGGTGGAGAGAGCAGCTTCTGATCCCTGCACTGATATCAGAACAATCACCGAGGCTGGCTCAGATTCTTGCTCTGATCCCCAGGTAAAGACTTCCTCAGCCCCCAGAGGAGGTGCAAATAGCTGGTGGTTGCTTGTACAGTGATTTTAGCTCTCTGAGTGCACTGGGCTTCTCTCCTGTGTCCCCCAGATTCCAGGGGGGCTGGGAAAGCCTTTCTAGGGAATGGCTGCAGCAGGGAGAAACTTGGCAGTACAAATCCCATTTTTACTCAATGCACAAGTTCCACCCTCACAGTCCAGGCTCTGCTAAAAGGTTGGGTTTGGGAAGCACTGTTTGGAGGCAAATGTCCTCCATAAAGCTGTGAGCAGTGGCAGAACATCTTTAGCTGATGACTGAATAACTCAAGGCATTGCCACATGCTGCTGACGTTTCATTGCCAGTCAGGCCCCATCACTTTCCCAGAATGAGACAATTCCTATTCAATGAAGTCCTCAGAAGCCGGGATTGCCATGGAATGTGGCAGTGCCTTTTACTAGGAGCTGTTTGTTCAGGTTTATTTTCCTTTCCCTGCAGCTTGCAGAGTGTTGGCCCAGCCTTTGTGTTGTCACATCCTTGTCATGTGTTCCCTTCAATTTATGGACCTCGTTCCACAGAGGATGCAATGGGAAAGGCTCTGCCATGACCCAGGCCCAGCTGTTTGTGCTGGAATTGTCCCTAGTGGGAAAAGGCCACTCCTGTGAGTTTGCAGGATGTGTCACTGATGAATTATTTCACGGAGAACTGAACACTGAGGCACAGACCAGCCAAAACAATGAGTAAAGGCTGGCACTGGAAGAAAAGTTTGGGAGGTCAAACACTCAGAGAGCTTCAGGAAGTCTGTGTTCCATGGATTGCAGCAAAAAAGGAAGGCAGTGGTGATGGATTAAAGCCATATCCAGAAGAATTGTAGCAGCAGAAAGGAGACACTGGACACAACTTGCTCTCTCCAAGGCCTGGTGAAAGACAAGGGGTGAAAACAAACCAGACAGGAAAATTAAAAATGGACACATTTAAAGTTGAAATGTCAGGTCAGAAATGAGTGTCCAAGAAAGCCCAAATTTGCAGAAATGAGGTGATCAGGAGAATTCAGAGGCCACATAGAAGAGGAAGAGGGCCAGATGCTGGTAAAGAGATGGAAGGGATTGAATTGCTGCAGCAATGAATATGCAGCAGAAATCAGCACAGATGGAGATGAGGTGGAGCAGGGAAGGGCAATAAAAGTAAGAGGAGTTGGTGTCCAAGCAAAACAGGGCGGAGTATAAGGAAAATAAATGTGAGCAAGAAAGGAAACTGTTCTCAGGCAGGATACAAAGGGAAAAAAAACTGGAAAAAAGAACAGTGGAAAGGTCCCTGTGGTCAGCGAGTCTTGGTTAAGAACTTCTCGTCAGGGAAAAGAGGTGCAGTGAAGAAAGGAAAGGACAAATGGGAGCCAGGAGGAGTGTGAAGAGCAGTAAAAACACATCAGAGCACCTGAACGGGTCAGTATGAAAGGGCTGGGGCATCAGGGTGTGAACAGCAGCAACAAAAACCCAGTGGAGATGTGAAGAAGCTGAGAGAGTTATGGGACAGGGAGTGGTTGAGGCTGGGCCTGGGGTGTGCAGCCTTCAAGGGCTGTACAGGTGAGGTGGGAACGTGATGGAATGAAGAGAAAATCAAGGAAATCATGGCAATGAAAGGGTGTCATGGCTGCTCCCAGTCTGGGACAGAAGGGTAAAACAGGTTCTGCTGGAGGAGTGTTTGTAATGAGCTGAAGATTTGCAGGCTTGGAGCTGGAAATGGGTAAACGCCCCAAAATTAGTGTTAGTGGAGGGATTTTGTCGTCAGGGGGATTTTAATACTCTAGAAAATAAGAGTTTACAGAACAACAACAACTCCCAGCTCTCTCTGGTGCCTTGGACATCTCATGAGTTTCTTTCCCCAGCAGCCACTCGATGCACAAGAGGCACCACTTACACTGAGGAGCTGTGAGGCTTCACAAAATGACCTTGGGTGGAATGAGCACAAAAGGCTTCGGATGAAACTAAATGCCAGGACAAAGGATAGATCTGTGGGTGAATCTCTTCAGTGCACAAAGGAAAGCTCTTACAGACTCAGGGAAGTGTTCAGCAAAGCCTGAGGAGCTCAAGGACTTGCGTTCAGAATCAGCATCCCAAATTCCAGGTGTAAAACGATTTGGATCTGGTTTTTCAGGGTTTTCAGGGGAGGGGGTACCAAAACTGAATTTAGAAAATACATCTTAGGAGTAAGAGCTTGGAAGGAAGGAGAGCAGCTTATTCCAGCCAGGAATGTGGGGTTGCTTAGGGATGCATTGTGTTTCCTGCACTCCATTTACCCCCAAAACCCCACAAAACAGTGGCAGAGACCCCAGCATCAAACCCTCGAGTCTCACACAGCATTTCCCTGATCCCAGGGGAGCTGGGGGACCCTGAAGGCACTCGCAGGCTCCTGCAGGCAGAGCTGGCTGCAGGCTGGTGCTGACTGACAAGGAGGCAGCTGCCAAAAGGAATCTATAATGGTTTGGAGATGCTTCCTTTTCCCTCAGTGCAACCACTAATTTGAATCTCTCTCATCTACTCAGCTGCCAATTTTTGGAAAAAAAGCTTTCAGAATCTTAATTATCACAGGTGCTTCTACCATCCTGTCAGGTGGGGTTGGAATTGGCCATTGGGTTTTAAAGTTATTGCAGGAGAAGAAGTGAAAGGAATGAAAAAGTGGTTGGGTTTTTTTTTCCCCTTGGGAAACAAAGCTAAAGGAGATTGATCAGCAAAGGAGTACAACTTGGAGGTCAAGAAGTGCAGTGATGAAGGGAGAACTGTCAAGTGTCACAGTGAGTTACATGTTAAAGCAAAGAGAAAAAGCTCTTTGGTTATGTAAATGAGATGAGGAGGAGAAAAGAGCAGGAGACTCCTGCGAAATGAGGGGGATGTGGGATTACAGCCATCCTCAGCAGGACTCCAAAATAAAAGGAGGACTTGTCTTCCATTTTTAATGATGTGGACCAGGGCATCAGGAGGACAGAGAGCAGCACGCCAGGGAATGCTGCAGGAGCTGATGCACAAGCCCAAAGCACAGGTCTGGGACCAGCAGCAGCACTTCAGGCTCCAGGAATTCTGAACATCCCCCTGAGGTGCAGCCAGGGTGCAGCTGCCCAGGACCCAGTGCTGAAATGATTCCCATGTGGCCCAGGTCAGACTGAAAATCCTAAACCTGCCCCCTGTGAGAAAAAATGGAATTTCCACCACATGCAGAATCCCAGATAATGACTTTTTTTTTGTTTTGTATAAAGCCTGTGAAGAAAGGAAGGTGCAGGACACCCAATCATACAGATTTCAAGAGATACTTATGATTAAATGCTTTAAGCACATCTGGGTTTGTTTCCATGTGAACAACAGGAAGGAGGGAGGGAGGAAGGAGGAAAACAAGCTGTTGCTGCAGAGAGCAATCACACTTTTGTACTCACAGGGAAAAGGAGCACCTCAGGTAATTCCTGTAGTGGTTACCACCTCAAATCCAGCATTCCCATGGACCAGGGCAAAAGGAGAGTCTGGCACAAAGCGTGGCAGTTTGGTAAATGAAAAATCTGATTGTTCTGATACGTTTTCAGCAGTTTTTCCTTGCTGGGAATCTGCTTGTGTGTCCCTGTCCCTGAGAGGCAGAAACAGGGAGGGCAGACTGAACAAACTCCGAGTGGTTTGGTTTGTACCAGTCCCCAGAACTGCAGCAATTTAGACCAACATGAAGAATTTTTTCTGCAGAACATAAGAAAAAGTGAATTAAGTGTTTCTGACACTTTTGATCACGCAATTGATATTCCTGAGGTTTGTGTAGCTCCACAAAACTCTCTTCTTCCGAAAGCTGTGGGTGCTCCAAGGCAAAGGGTTTTGTCAGAGCCACTCAGCCCCAGAGGCCATGGCCAAACACGGCCACAAAATTCACCCCTGCACATTTTATCTGGAGCTGTTTGTGCCAAAACTGGACTCAGTGCTCTCGTGCTTGTCAATTCTGAGTAGAAGTCCAGGAGTTTCACTGTGTTTGCTGCATGGAAATGAAAACTGCAGGGTAGCCTCATCTACAAAACTAATTAACTTGCTGATAAATTGGAAAATATCTACAGGGAGCTCATTAAGGGGAAAAAAGAGTCTCCTGAATGGTGGAGTTCACAAAGCTTAACCCCGAGGTGAGAAACAATGAGCCAAACTAAATATCACTCAGGAAAACTCCAAAGCAGCCACAAGTAGTTGCACCCAAGGAAGGACCTGGACACAGAGAGACTCCTGGGTCACCAGGGCACCTCTGCAACCAGGTTCTGCTCCAATTTGCTTTGCAAGGATGTTTCTCCCAGTTTTAATTTCTCTAGTCCTCAAAGTTGTCTGGTATTTGCCTCAGCAGCCAGGTCTGGGCTGGATTTCCTTACAGTGCTCCCCAGCCACAAGTTATTAGCACGTTATGTACTTTTATTCAGATTTTCTGTAGAAATATTGAACAATATTGGCCTTAGGGGTAGCCCTTCAGGAGCTCTGGCAACTCCTCCCAGCCTAACTCTTCCCTTTAACACAAGATCTTTTCTGTCTTGTCTTTATTCGGTTCCTCCCTCCCCTTTTAATTCTCCTGTAATCCTCGTTTTCCTCGGCATCGCTAATGAGTCCCTCATGTGACACCGTATCGAATGCTCTCTTGCAGCCCCCAGAGATGGTATCGAGCATGTTCCCTTTGTCTAAAAACTCCATTACATTATCAGGGAGAGATATCGGATTAGCCTGCCACAATCTCCCTTGGATAAAGCCATGCTTCATCCCAGCCCATTTCCCACTCAGAGCCACGGCTTTAATTACTTCTGCCTTCAAAATCTATTTCAAAGCTTGCACCAAGCTGAGCTCCTCTTTCAGGCTCCAAACCCCACTGTTTGCCCTTCCTTATCAGGGCCCCTGGACTGGGGCAGATGTTTTGTCCCAGCAAGGGAAGGGCCCAGTGGGGTGTGCTCCCTTCTGGGCTGTGGGCTTGGAGTCAGGAGGGGAGATCAAACCTCCTGGAGGGTAAAAAGCTCCTCATAGGGGGAGTTTCTGGCAGGCTGGGCAGCTGTGACTGCTGGAAGCAGGCTCACAGTCACCTCAGCTGTGGCACCACAACACAAGTTTCAGGATCCCCTAAGGAACTCTGAAGTTGCCACTTCTCTCAGGCAGCTGGGCCGAGCAGGTCTGACTGAGTGGACCTCCCTGTCAATTCCTGCTCAAATGAAACCCAATGTTTTGGTTGGGAGGCTGTTTGTCTGAGGAGATCCACCCCGGAGCTGGGGATGTGGAGGAACCCAACAAGAAACGGCCGTTCCCCAAGCCTGGGGCTGTTCCTCCCCAGGGGCAGGACCTGCATTGCTGAGCTTGGGAGCCTCCAGGAGCAGGTGATCAGTACAGTGAGCACAGGGCCACAGGCTGAGATCTCCATCCAGAAGAATCCCTCCAGGCTCTCCTCAGTGCCACCAGAATGAAAATGGCATTTTCAAGGTACAATTCACCACACACTTCTGACAGAAAAGCTCCCCTGCCTGCAAAGGGAGTCTGAGCAGAGCAGCTCTGAGGGAGATGTGTGCCATCAGAGGTGTCAGAAAGCACAGCCTTGGGAGTCAGGGTTTGTTTCACCCAAATTCCAAGTGTCACAATGCTGAAAGAGCCTCTTGTTGGAAAAAGGTCAGTCCCTTTATTCCTCATTATTCATTATCTTTTCACATCCCTCTACCATCAGCTGCTCGAAAAGCTATTATTGCAGCACGTTCCGTGGTGAAATGGATGAAGTCCTCTTCTCCCCCCATGCTGTGACCTCTGTGACGGCTGTGAATAAAACTAATGACAATAAATTATAGAGGTGTTGCTGGATATTGCCAGAGGAGTGATAAAATGTGATGGCAGTTAATAGAGCATGTTTAAAAGACACAGGGCAACTGCTGTCTACCAGGAAACACCCAAATGCATCTGGGAAGAGAGAGAAGTGGCATCCTGGTCCTCAGGGCCAGAGCGCTCAGGGGCTCCCTGTGGTTTTTAGATGTAACCTCTGCACTGCTTTGCCTCTTTTCCTGCACAGTGGCTGCTTCCCATCCTGCAGCTCACCAAAGCCTGCACCTTGCCAACCTCTGTGCCAGCAGCAGGTCCCTGTGCCACTCTGCACAGCCGTGCTCTCACCTTGCCAACCTCTGTGCCAGCAGCAGGTCCCTGTGCCCCTCTGCACAGCCGTGCTCTCACCTTGCCAACCTCTGTACCAGCAGCAGGTCCCTGTGCCCCTCTGCACAGCCATGCTCTCACCTTGCCAACCTCTGTGCCAGCAGCAGGTCCCTGTGCCCCTCTGCATAGCCGTGCTCTCACCTTGCCAACCTCTGTGCCAGCAGCAGGTCCCTGTGCCCCTCTGCACAGCCATGCTCTCACCTTGCCACCCTCTGTGCCAGCAGCAGGTCCCTGTGCCCCTCTGCCCTCCACAGAGCAGCAGGATGATGCCCCCCGTGCCCAGCTCGGATCTCTCCTGTGCTGGTGCCTGACAGAGTGCCAGGAACTTCCCATTAGTGGCTGTCACCCACGATGGCCTTTCGGGGGCTGGCTGCTGTGAGGGAAATTCTGCCCCGGTGATGAGGATGCTGTGAGGACACGTCTGGCTTGGCAGGAGCAGTGTGGGAAGATGGCGTGGTTGGCTGCTCCAGACAAACAGAGGAATTGCAGAGGGGTTTGGGAGCTCCTAGATGTCTTTTTGCTTTGTACAACACATCCCAGCAGTACCAACAGAGCCCTGCCACGGTGCAGGGAGAGTGAAGCAGACTCCTCCTGACAGATTGCTGCTCCCGTGTTTGGTTTGTCAGAGCATGTACGAACTCCCTGTCTGCAGAGATGAGATAATCACAGGCTGCTGGGGGATTTGAGTAGCTCTGAGTGTGTTCAACAAACATCAAGGACGGCAGATCTGGGATGCTGCAAAAAAAGGCTCATCAGCATAACCTGTTCACTACTGATCCCACTTGAGGGTGGAGGGCAAAGTGCAGGCCCTGCCTGACCTCTTATCAAACTGGGATTACCCTGAGACTTCAGGGGTCCTTCACCCTGCTCTTGTGGGTCCAGTCACACTCTGCATGTGAGAGGAGCTCAGGTACCTGTGATTTTTGTCTCTGGCTTTAAGCCAGGCTCCCTCAGTCCCCTTAATCCCTCCACTGACTTAGGGTTGCAGAGCACAGCTCACAACTGGTCTCCCATGAACAGGGGTTGCTCCAGCTCATTCTCCTCTGTGATCTGCTCTAACCACTAATCTCGGATGACTTAGACTGGACTTTCTTAGGGAATGACCTGCCTTTAAGTTTACCACAAATTTGGGAAGGTTGAGACATTTCTATCAGTATGAACCTACTGTTCTTTTCATCTCCTCCACCCTCTTGCCTTCCTTTGGAAGGACAAGCCTGTGGGAGTGTTGTGGCTGAGCAGATTGAGGGTTTGAGCTCAGGGGTCATGAGATGCAGCCTAAATCAGAGCAGAGTGAGGGATGGCTGTGGCTGCTGTGTGAGACACATCCTGGGGCAGGGCAGCCCAGAACAGCTCCCTGCAGGTTCTGTGAGTGACTGCAGGTGACATCCAGCTCCTCAACAAGATCCCAGTCCTGCACAAGAGCAGGGAAAGCAGAAGGAAGGGTAAATCAAGCACAGCAGAACTCATCTCCCATTCCAAAATGCAGCAGCCCAGAGGCTGAGATCACTAATTAAACAGTATCTCCCATGAACACCAGCAATGAGGGTGACATTTACCTCTTGTAGGCTATAAATACCCAGCCATAAGCAAACATTTCTAATCAGTGATTACGGGTGAGGTTATTTTCCCTGATGTTATAAGTGATTGTTTGTTTATGCAGAGTTAATGGGCAAGATCATGCCGGGGGTGCTGGCCAAGGATTCCAGGCTGGTGCCTGCACCAGTGCTTTGGCACCACGCTGAACTGGGTCACCAGGCTTAGAGGGCACCCCAGACCCTCCTGGACAGCCTCCAGCTGAGCCCTGCAGGGTTTTTTTCCAGGGTCACTGAGGCAAGGAGCAGAGCGGTGATGGCCCAGCCCAGGGCCCTGCATGGCCTCTTCCTGCCCTGAGCCAGCCACGGAGGCTCTGCCCGTGCTGTGGGGTGAGCAGGGCATGGGCCACTCCTACCCGCCTTGCTGGGGGCATCCCACCCCTCAGGTGGGGTGAAAGGTTGGGGGGATTGAGTTTGAGATAAGTGCTGACAGAATGGGGAGAAGAGGCCTTTGCCCAGGCCGCGTCCAGCCCCGCCAGAGGCAGACACCGGGCCAAGGTGGCAAAGTCCTCTTTTCCTGCAGGCTTCTGTGTAGAGATGAGAGCAAAACCAGAGGGAAATGAGCCTTGTCACAGGATCTGGGAGGGAGAGGTGTTCTCACAGCCTTTCCACTCCAGCAAACTGCCCCAGCCCACGCCGTGCCCTCAGCAGCTGCATGGAGCACGGGCAGGGAAATCCAAAAGGACACAGGCAGGCTCCTGCCTGGTGACCAGCAGAGCCCAGAGCCCTGTGAGGGATGCAGGCAGGTCTGGAGAAGCTGCTGTAATGGTTTGTGACAGCTCCTGTCTGTCCCCGGGGAGTGACACACTCCAGTGTGTGCGCAGCGCGTGGAAGCAAATCCAGCAAAGTGGGCTGGGAGAGAGCTGGGAGCCAGCAGAGCCCAGGGAGCTCCTGTGCCCACAGCATCTCTGCTGATGCGTCTATATTTTATTCAATATGTTTTTTCCTCCTAAGAGTAGAAAGCTGGAGGCACTGAGACAATGCCCTTTTCAAACACGTGGCAATAAAATGTCTGGGCTCGTCCCTCCTGGCAAGGCAAGGCTGCTGTTCCCTGCTACAGCCTGGATGGTGACCCAGCAAAGCACCTGCTGGGCTCAGAAAGGTTTTCTGACCAGCTCACATCCCCGTCATCTGTCACAGCAGTTTGGGCTGGAAGGTTGGAGTGGCACAGTCCTGGTGCAATTTGCTGGTGGCTTTTTGGGCTAAGGCTGTAACTAATCCCTGTTCCCCTGCACGGAGCAATGAGGGGCACGTCCCACACACCTCCCCTCTCCTGGAACAGGACAAGCTCCTGGACATGGCTCTTTGCAGTGGCAGTGATGCTGATGGAAAGCGTTGTTGGCCAAAAGGTCCAGCTCTGGTACCCTGGTGACACAAGTGGCCACTGAGGAGGGTCAGGGACCAACCCACGGCTGCCTCTGGGCTGGGAGGGCCTGGCAGGGCCCGCTCCTAACCCTTCTCCCAGGGACCTTGCTGGCTGCATCCTCTTTGCTGCCTGATCAGGAGCTGACAGCTCCGTATCACATCACTGGGTCTGACTTTCTGACAAGTCCTCCAGGATAATCAGCAGAGAAGGTGAAGATCTTGAATTTCAGTGTTAAATATCCTCAGTAGAGCAGTGGTGACTGAGTTGGAACTACATAAATAGGATGTAGACCGGGTTTTTTTAATTGCTCTCTACCAGTAGCTGGGTTTAGCTGGGCTGAGAGAGGTTGTACCCTTGGAGGAAGATGTCCAAGAGCTGCTCCCCACACCTGGAAATAGGTGTTCTTTTCCAGTCCCCGTGCCTTGGACGTGCACTAAGCTGGTAAAAGTATTCTTAACACTGTTTTTGTTGGAAGCCGAATTCCCAGCAAAGGGAAATTTACCATGAAAAGCGTCTGAGGCTGCCCAGGGAAAGTGCTGAGGCTCCTGCTGAAAACAGAGTGCCTCTGGAATCAAAAATTCCTGGTGCCTTGCCAAACCACACAGCCACGAACTCCTGTGATAAGCACTCCTGCTTGGTGAGAGTGAGAGGGAAAGCAGTGAGGAGTCCAAGCACAAAGTCCTCACACAACCCCAGAGCCACAGCTGAGCTCTGCTCCAGCCCTGGTCAGGGCTGAGCTGGGCATGAGATCCCAGGAGTGCCAGGAGAGCTGGGGGTTTATTCAAGCAAGAAACTGTGAGGCTGAGCAGGGTCTTTGAGACTGGAAAAAATCACCTGAGAGAGCAGCACAGGGAGCTCTCCCCATCCCTGCAGGTTTGCAGGTGAGTTCCATGGCTGTAGGTGGATGTGGGGAAATGCTGCACACAGCACAAGCTCCCTTTGATAGCTTCATTTGCCAAGTCATCCGTATCCAGTGCTCTTCCTTAGGGTCATTTCTTCTCACTTCTTCCTTGGAGGCCACAGTGGGGCCTCCAGCTCTGTTTAGAGGGCAGCAGGGCACATAGGGAGCACCCAAAAGACAAGAATCTCCTGAAAACTATCTGCTGTAACATGGCAGTCTGGAGTACGTGAGGGCTGAGTCACTCTGATTTCAGGTGAGCTCTTCTCTGTTCTCTCTCCTCTCTCTTCTCTTTTCTCTTTTTTTTCCTCTTTTCTCTCTTCTCTCTCCTCTCTTTTCTCTTCTCTTGCCTTTCTTTTCTCTTTTCTCCCCTCTCTCCTCTCTCCAGCTCACCACTTTTTTCTCCCATGACAACACCACCTGCCTTAAGGTGACTTTACCCGAGCCAAACACCATTGGATACCAGCAGCCCAGTGGTTCTCCACCTTCCCAAGCTTTTCTGGGTGCTGGCTGCAGGAACTTAGCATTTATATTGCTGCATAATAATATCTCTGCTTTATATCCAAAGCCAACGTCTCCATCACAAGAGTTATTTCCCTCGATCAGCCAGTGAATAGCAGTGCTGTTAAAGAGGTAATGAGAAGATAAATTGTGCAAGGCAGCTGACAGCAAGAGCGTGAAATGATGTCTCTGAGGCTTGTTGTCCTCAGGGAAAGAGGTCCTGATTGCTGGTGCTGATCCCAGCCTAACTGGGCTGTGGGCAGTGCTGGGATTGCCCCCCCGGAATCATCCCTGCGCTTCTCAGGGAGGGATGGAGCAGGGACTGATGGATCTCGTCTTTGGAAGTACTCTTTGAGAGGTCCAGGTCCATGGGAGGGCAGTGAGGGCAGTGAGGAAGGGAGGACTCAGCAGCAGCTCAGGTTTTACAGAGCAGTAAGATCTGGCTGGGATTGCCACACTGACTCCGTGCCTGGGAAACTGGTCCCCATCTGAGGATGAGTGTAAGGGAAACTAAGCAGGATTGGGCCACAGAGTCCTGGCATGCAGCTGGTGAATCCTTTTGGTTTTTAGAATGTAGCATTGATGAGGAAAACATTAAAAACTCCATGAAAAAATAGAGACCACAGTGGGGACAGAGCCGTGCTCCTGCTCCTTGGGCACGAGGGATACTCTCATAAATCTCCAGTTCCCAGCTGTCCATATCCAGGGGTTGGGGCCAGCCTGGGCCTCCTGGGCTGTGGTGGGTGGGATCCTCTGCAAGTGCAGGTCTTGGGTGCTTTCAGGATCCTGGAGGTGGGTTTGGCTGTGCTCTGCAGAGCTTCCTGGTCTCCAGCATTCCCAGAACCAGTTACCCACCACCCCACTTCTGCTGGGAATGCTGTTATCTGCTGGGAATCCTGTTATCTGCTGAGAATCCTGTTATCTGCTGGCACCTGAGCAGGACTAGCCTTGTAATCCACCTACAAATGATATTGCTGTAGGAACATTTTGTTCCTCTGTCCCTGAGGGATCGTGGCTAGAAATGCAGCTCTTCACGTATTGGCTTTGTTCTTCTTCAACTTTAATTTGTCCAAAGGCAGAGAGACCTAAGTTGGACATCAGCAGGAATTTCTTCATGGAAAGGGTGCTCAGGCCTTGGCAGGGGCTGCCCAGGGACGTTTGGAGTGTCCAAGGAATTTCTGGATGTGGCACTCAGTGCTCTGGGCTGGGGACAAGGTGGGCATTGGGCACAGGGTGGACTCGATGACCTTGGAGGGCTTTTCCAACCTCAGTGATCCTGGGATTCCATGTGAGTTTCCTAAACATATGCAGTGAAAATATAGCGTGAGCAGGGGTGCAAGAAGACATCAGGTGGTTCAGGGATCCGAACAGGACATGTCTGAGAGTGTCCAAGGGCCAAACCCGTGGATGGTGCCACAGGTGGCACAGGACAGGGTGTTTCAGGAGAGGTCCACCACAAGCAGCTCGTCCGAGTTGTGTGGGAAGGGACACGAATCCCATGGGCAGCAGAGAACACAGGGAATGCTGTGGGAAGGGACACAGATCCCATGGGCAGCAGAGAACAGAGGGAATGCTGTGGGAAGGGACACAGATCCCATGGGCAGCAGAGAACAGAGGGAATGCTGTGGGAAGGGACACAGATCCCATGGGCAGCAGAGAACACAGGGAATGCTGTGGGAAGGGACACGAATCCCATGGGCAGCAGAGAACACAGGGAATGCTGTGTGCAGGCCATGGGGGGTCTGTGGGACTGCCCAGCTTTGGGCACAGGGCAGGACTCGTAAAAGGGACCCGGTACCAAGGAAATGGGGCTG
Organism: Monarcha castaneiventris obscurior; assembly: GCA_026261815.1. NCBI lineage: Eukaryota > Metazoa > Chordata > Aves > Passeriformes > Monarchidae > Monarcha > Monarcha castaneiventris. The sequence continues at coordinate 697,121 of JAMPIT010000493.1, forward strand.
CATCGCTCCCAGAGCTCTGGAGGCCACAGCAGGGGAGGATTTGCTGGAGAACAGCACTTTCCAATAATGCTGAGTTCCTGAAGGGCCCAGCCGTGTCCCTGCTGTCACCTGAACGCTGCAGACTCCGCTCTGCTTCCCCTGCCAGTGATTCACCCGGCAAGAGGGATGCAGGGAGAGCAGCAGAGAGAGTTCAGGGAGAGCTTGCATTAGGAGCTCTGAAATATTGATGTGCCTGTGCCCTGCACACGCTGTCCCTCCTCCCCACAAAGCAGGGCACAGAGGCTCAGAGGGATGGAGGGCTGGGCAGAACCTGCCTCAGCACTGAGGATCAGGAGATGCAACTCTGCAGAGTGCAAAGTGCAGGGAGGACTGGGAATTCAGCAGTGAGAGACAGGCAGGGATAGGAAAGGCTGTGGCTGCCAGATGGGAATTGCCACGGGACTCAGAAATGCAGAAATCACCCAGGATCTGCTCCTCCACCCCTGTGAGCTGAAATCAGCAGCACGGGGGTGGAACAGAGACCACCCAGCTCAGGGGGGAGCAGAGACCACCCAGCACAGGGGGGAACAGAGACCACCCAGCTCAGGGGGGAGCTGCTGGATCCTGGCAGGGAGAGCCCCCTTCAGCCACACCCCGGGGCCACTGCACCCCTTTGCACAGCCCTGAGGAACAAGGTGTGGGTTTTCCAGGGCTATCCCATCACTGGGATGAGGGAACAGCTTGCTGGAATGTGCTGGGCAGGGCTCTGGGAAGCAGAATGGTGTTCCTGGGAAGCAGTGAGGTGTTCCTAGGAAGCAGTGGGATGTTCCTGGGAAGCAATGAGGTGTTCCTGGGAAGCTCTGGGAAGCTCTGGGAAGGATGGGTTGCACAGGAGCTGCTCTCAGCTGAAACCTGCCCCAAAACTGAGCACAGAAACCACCGAGCAGATGGACACAGCTCTCAGAGCCCAGATCCTCTCCCTGCCACGGCTGCTGGCTCAGACCCGGGGCAGCCCCTTCCCTTCAAGGATGCTGATTTTGCACTTCTATCCAAATGTTTACTGCTGAGTAATCCTTGGAAGGGTTTTTTTGTCCATGCCACGCCTGGCGCTGTGAAATCTGTTGTCCCCAGGGTCCCCTGGCAGGGAGAGCTTGACACTGCTTTGCTCTGCACCTGCAGCTGGATTGGGATTACTCTGCACCCCAAACCAACCACCTGCTGTGCAGAGACCCTGACCCAGGAGCCATGGAGCATGATCACAGCTGAAATATGGTTTTTATGACAGCAAATGACACCAGGTGTATCTGCTGAGCTCTTGGTGAGCAGATTTGAGCTCCCAGCCATCTGTGCAGCCTCGTTTTTCTGTGCCTGGAGGCTTTCAGTGCTTCATGCAGCATATGCAGCTTCAGCACTGCCTTTCACCCCCTTGGCACCACGCTGGGGCAGTCAAATGTGGGATTTGTGTCAGCCAAAATGTGGAATTGATCCATCTGGGGAAAAGCTTTGGCTGGTCAGTGCCCCAGTATAGTTCAGCTCCCCATGCCCTGGCTCATCGTGGAGGAGCAGGAGGTGGCCTGGATGAGTGGCACACATCGTTTGTTACATCGTTTGTCGCATCATTCACCACATTCACACCACCCATGGCACACATAACTTACCATGGAGCCTCAGCCCTCTCCTACATTTCTCCAAGAAGCTGCATTGCTCCGGTGGAATTGTCTTTCCTACATTTAAAGCTTCAGCTGGATGTGATCTGGGTAAAGAAACCAGAATAAATAGGTGTGGGGCTGAACGAAGGTAGTGTTCGAGGGAGGGCAGCCCGGTATGGAACTGGGGAATGAAATTAGTCTCCCCAACCTGATTTTGGAGAACCTTCCTCAGGGGACAGGCTTTGCGTCTGGACTGACAACACTGTGGCAGCATCCCTATGTACATCCCATCCCATTCATCCCATCCCATCCCATCCCATCCCATCCCATCCCATCCCATCCCATCCCATCCCATTCCCATCCCATCCCATCCCATCCCATCCCATCCCATCCCATCCCATCCCATCCCATCCCATCCCATCCCATCCCATCCCATCCCATCCCATCCCATCCCATCCCATCCCATCCCATCCCATCCCATCCCATCCCATTCATCCCATCCCATCCAATCCATCCCATCCCATCCCATCCCATCCCATCCCATCCCATCCCATCCATCCCATCCCATCCCATCCCATCCCATCCCACCCATCCCATCCCATCCCATCCCATCCCATCCATTCCCATCCCATTCATCCCATCCCATCCCATCCCATCCCATCCCATCCCATCCCATCCCATCCCATCCCATCCCATCCCATTCATCCCATCCCATCCCCATGCTCTCACCCTGCCTTGGTACAAAAGTGAGATCAGGAACCTGATCTGGCTGAAACTCGATGACGAAACAGACAAATGAAAAAGCAGAGAGAATTTCCTGCAAGATCCGATAAAAATGGGCACAAGGGCAGGGTGAGAATCATTTCCCCGAGGGCTGAGGAGGGAGCAGCCCCTCTCCTCTGGTGCCATCCCCCCTGGCACCCCGTGAATCTGACCACAGAGCTGCTTTGCTTGGCTTCGGTGAGTTTGGTGCAGAAATAAAATGAAATAAACCCCAATAAAACCCAATAAAATCTGTGTTCCTGCAAGCGGAGCTGAGGATCAAATCTGCCAACGAAACTATTCCCATGGAAGGCAGGGAGTGAGTAAATAAACGGGAATTGCTTTGCCTACAGGAGAGAGCTCACTCTGCTGTAAATCCTGGCCACTGCCAGATCCCCCTTTCCATACAGGGCAGTAAATATTCCATGAGTTATCAGGGGGGTTTTAACCCCAACACGTGGTAAAGAAACCAAAACGAGGTGTGAAAAAACCCCCTGAGGTTCAAAATAAATAAATGTTGGTGTCTTTTGTTTGCCTTTTGCCTTGAGGGCCTTGGAGCTGCCAAGAGCTGTCTCTGCACAAAAGAGAGGCCGTGATATCCTTTAATTAAAGATCAATTAAATTCCCATCGAATCAAAGGATTTGAGAACCTGGGGCTCAAAAGATTTATGGTGAACTGCTTCAGCTCTAAACCCAGGACAACTGGACATCCAGGGGATGCTCATTTCCCGTGGAAAGGGATCCCAGGATGCCACAAGCACTGCTGCTGGTTTTAAAGGGGCTCCTTCAGTGGTTTTTACAGAATTTTCCCAAATAAGACCTGTTTGAGCAAACCTAAATAACGATAAATACTGTAACTTATTGTCACTAGAGACAGACTCATTACCCGGAGATGTTGACTGTGCCGAGCAGTTTGGGACACTGGAATCAAGGCAGCTTTCCTGGAAAAGATGGACTTCAAACTGTTTTTTCCCTTTAGCAGTAATCCAATATTCCCAATATCTAAGTTCCTCTGAGGCTTAGAAACATAAAAAATTAAAATCATGAAAGAAAAAAGTTGTTTGTAATTTCAGCCGGTTTGGAGTTGGCCAAACAGAAAATTTCTAATTACAACATATGGAAAAGGGGTTTTTTAATTAAATATTTATTTAAAAATAATATGAATGTATAAAATCTCCAAGAATCTCTGCTTCATACCAGGAACATGCTGGTGGTCAGAGTTAGGAAAGCTGAGAAAATTGGGATTGTGCAGCCTGGCGAGGAGAAGGCTCTGGGGTGGCCTTGTTGTGGCCTCCCAGTACCTGAAAAGGGCTTCAAAACAGATGAGGAGAGACTTTGGACAGGGGATGGAGGGACAGGACACAGGGAATGGCTTCAGACTCAAAGAGGGCAGGGCTGGATGGGATATTGGGAAGGAATTGTTCCCTGGGAGGGTGCCAGGCCCTGGCACAGGGTGCCCAGAGCACCTGTGGCTGCCCCTGGATCCCTGGCAGTGCTCAAGGCCAGGCTGGACATTGGGGCTCGGAGCAGCCTGGGACAGTGGGAGATGTCCCTGCCATGGCAGGGGTGGCACTGGATTGGTTTTTAAAGTCCCTTCCAACCCAAACCTTTCTGGGATTCCATGATCTGTCCTCAGCTCCTTCAAAGAGTCTGTGCCACCTTCTCCCTTTTGCTGGAATTGAAGCCGTGCCAGGACAGGAGAGGGAATTCTTAGTAAAAAACAAGATTTTGTCACTGTCACACACAGATCTTTCTATAGAATCGCTATTTTGAAAGCCTGTCTTTAATGTGACTTCAGTTAGACTTAAGCAGATGCTTAAAGTTAACCATCTGCTTAATTGCTGATAGGATTAGGATTTAAATAGAGCTCTCCCGTTCTTCCCTAACACAGAGCCACTTTCTTTTTGCCTTAATAAAGCACTTATGGCCATGGCTCATTTTAAGGGCTTCATTAGTGCTGGTGACTTCTTTATATGCTTAAAGATAAGACTCTGATCAGTGTTAGACTGCATCTGGATCGTAATCGTCCCGAAAGCACTGGCCCAAAGCCAGGCTTAGCAGCTGACAGGCAAGCAAAGGAGCCTCCATCCAGGGAAAACCAAAGGCCAGGAACCAACAAAAGGGTGGGATGAGTTTCCCAGCATCACAACAGTCACATCCTCCTCCCTGGCCCCTCACAGCCACTTGTTGCTGCACCACATAAAGAGATCTTTGCTTCTCTGCCCAGACACCTCCAGGCTGGCCATGCCTTGGTGACAGATGAGGAGCAAGTGAATTTTCTGTGGCTTTAGGATGATTTAAAAGCGGTTAAGGACTTCAGTCTATTTATCTGCACCGTGTTGTTGCTTCTAACGCCACACATTTATCACTCCTGAGGCTGGGAAAGCCCTGCTGGGCTCTGGGCAAGCTGGGACCCACCCTCCTCTCCAGAGTCTCTGTATCCTCCTGCAAGGACCTGGTGACAGCACAAGGACTGATCCAAAGCCATTTGGTTCCATGGGGGAAAAAAAAGATGATTTTTTCCTGTGATTATGCTTGGAGTGTAGCAGGCAAAGGGTTTGGCTCTCTGCTGATTCCTGTGGCTCTTCAGTCTAAAGAGTGAGATGGGACAGCCAGGCCCTGGTGTTTCCTAAGGGAAAGCATTGACCAGGCTTGGACTTCTGCTCTCCAAATGGATCTGAGGTCCAGCATCCCTGGACCCACAGGAGAGCCCTTCTGACAGGGATTTCATCCTCAGCTCTTTCTCTTTATACTTCATGGAAGAGGGAAGAACAAAAGGAGCACTTTGTGTTCCCTGCCCTTCTCCTTCCTGCCAACACCATGGGGTTAAAAGGGACCGTGTGTTACTTCCAAAGGTATTTGCATCATTATCTCTGCACTCGGAATGTGCAAGAGCTGGCTGTGTTCAACCAAAGATTGCATTTAACTAATCTTGTTTCAGCAACCCAGCCTATTTATACCTTCTCAAATCAACTCCATCTCCAGAAATGCCCTTTAAAGGACACATTTTGTTCTCTCCTGGCCATATGTTTTCCCTGTGAGCTGCACATTCTGGATGTGTTTCCAAAGGTTGCCATCCAGGGCTGCTCCCCCAGCTGCTGTTGGCTGATGTTAGGCATGCAGCCTACTCAGCTGTTGGGTTTTTGAGGAAACCAGTCCATATTTATCCAATTACTTTGTGTTTCTGAGGCAGTGTGAAGTTCTCAGACACAGAGGGGATCCCAGGCGCTCACTGTCAACACCAGCCACGTTTGTGCCCTGGGCTTTGCAGAACTGAAAGTCCTTGTTCTTTCTTTTCATCTCGACTTCTTCTGGTCCTTTCTCCACTTCTTCCTCCTGATTTATTCCGGATCATGTGAGAAGGGGCAGCAAGGGGTTAGGTGAAAGCAATGAAAATCAGAGCAAATAAGGCAGGGGATGCTATGGAAAATGCTGAACTCCAGCTCCAGGTGAGTTCAGACATTCCCCTCTGGCTGAGGGGCACCATGGTTGCTGCTCTCTAGAGCAGAGGCGTTGCTGGGGGGGATCCCCAGGAAGGAGGTGTCTCTTTTCCAGAGCCTCCCGCTGCTGAGCCAGCCAGGCTCTGGGAAGAGCAGGAAAAGCTTAAAGTTAACCTTTAGATAGAATTCACACTCCACTGTCCATGAGGAGGAAAAACCATTTCTTCTTCAAGCCAGATACTCCAGAAGGCATCAGCTTCCTTGGAGAGAGAGAGAGATTTGGAGCTCTCCATGACCTTTATCTTCACCGTGGTGCTGCTGTTTTTAAAAATATCATTTAAAGCCGAGATGGGGAAATATTTTTCTCGTGGCTTTGTTTTTCTAGCAGTGCCCTTTTTCACTGTAGTGGCTTGAAAACAGAAGTTGCATTTTCCTCACGCCAAGCCCTCCCCTGCAGTTTTCTGTGGCAGTGAGGAGCTGCAGGGATGTGCTGGGAGGGAGACATATGTTGGTGTGTAGGGAGCTCATGAGTGGGCTTGGTTTCCATGTTCCAGTGTGGATACGAGGGCTGTGTGGGAGGAGGAGAATCCACTGTGAATGAGTGTGTGATTTGTGCAGCCTTTCAACGCAGGAGACAGATTTTTGTGAGTGAACCCCAAACCCTGTTGTACGAGAACGTCCTCCTCAGGCTCCCGTTTTTACTCAGATATTTGAGGGAGAGGATTATTTTGTACCTTGCAGGTCAGTGGGCCTTGCTGATTTTTTAGTTTTTTCTTTATTTTTATCAGCCATAACCTCCAAAACGTCAGTGCCCACTGCAGCCAAGAGTTTTCCACCTGCAACTGTGTGTGGTGAAGATGTGTCAGGGCAGGGTTGGGATGGAGATCAGGGAAAGGTTCTTCCCCCAGAGGGTGCTGGGCACTGCCCAGGCTCCCCAGGGAATGGGCACGGCCCCGAGGCTGCCAGAGCTCCAGGAGCGTTTGGACAGCGCTGCCAGGGATGCCCAGGGTGGGGTTGTTGGGGTGTCTGTGCAGGGCCAGGGGTGGGACTGGGTGATCCTGGGGGGCCCTTCCAGCTCAGGAGATTCCCTTGATCCCGTGATTCACCTCCTACTTGGTTTCTTAGATTTCATTTAAGCCTTCATCTCCCATAGCTTTAAAATAAGGAATAAACACAACCCAGGCTGCAAAAACAAGGGGTCGAGAAGCAGCAAAAGACTGAGCTGAAGTCTCCTGTGCAATGTTCACCCACAGGGCCTTTAGGCACTCGATGGGTATTTTGCAAGTAAAATCCCTGCCTTGAGCACTGCTGGGACAGAGCAGGGAAGGGTCAGGGCTTGTAGCAGAAGCACGAGGCACCAAGGGAAGGATGGGAATTGGGGCAGGAGAAGCACTGGAGTGGTGTCCAGGTGACCCTGACATCCCTCTTGGCGCTGCTGGGGAGTTCCTGCAGCCAAATCCAGAGTGCAGATCCTGCTGACGAGCCCATGGCAGCTCCGGGCGTGAGAAACACCAAGCTCCTGCCTGCCCTTGCTGTGCCAGCACCTCCCAGAGCACCCACGGCGCTGGGCATCCCTGGCAGGGTGTGCCCAGGGACAGGCCTGGAGGAACCTGAGTTGATCAGAGCCTTTCAAAGTCCCTTTGGTTTCTTGCTCCCCAAAGTTCCGACACCTCCAGCGTGGTTTTCCAGAGCCTTGAGCTCCAGTGGGCTGCCACAGGCACGGAATTGTGGAGTCATTCAGGTTGGAAAAGACCTCCAAGATCCCCAAGTCCAACCCAGCCCCACCACCTCATTCACCACTAAACCCCATCCTCAAGCACCACATCCACACATTTTTCGAACACTTCCAGGGATGGTGACTCCACCACTTCCTAGGGCAGCCCATTCCAGTGCTTGACTGCCCTTTCTGTGAAGGAATATTCCCAAATATCCAATCTCAACCTCCCCTGGCCCAGGCTGAGGCCGTTCCCTCTCCTCCTGTCCCTGTTCCCTGGGAGCAGAGCCCGACCCCCCCCCCCAGCTGCCCCCTCCTGTCAGGGAGTTGTGCAGAGCCACAAGGTCCCCCCTGAGCCTCCTTTTCTCCAGGCTGAGCCCCCTCAATTCCTTCAGCTGCCCTTGGCTGGGATGGAGCCTGAGGTTGGACTGGGCTGGGGGAACCTTTGCAGTCACCCTCCTCTAATTGTGTGGCCACAGATTCCCCCTGCTAATACTTTTTAAAATCAGTATTTAGTCAGTGGCAAAGAGGCAGGAAAGGTATTTGCTTGCCATTCCGGCAAGAGCATTTTATTGCATGCTTCCAGTCGAAGGCTGCAGAGGCAAATACACAGAAGATGGCTGGCTCAGGCCAGGGGAAAGGTGGGATCAGGGAGCGGGGACCAATGGGAAAGCTCTGGGGGAGTGACCAGGCTGACAGACAACCGCAGAATCCAAACCGGGACCGGCCATCCCAAGGAGCAGTGCACCTCGGGGAGGAGACCCTCCGGTCACTCCAACACAATGGAAGTTCACGGGCCACCACAACTCCTCCTTTCTGTATTAGACTAAGAGGCCTCCCCCAGGGATCCCAAAACCCAGCGTCCCAAAAACTTAACATGTACAGAACAACAACAATTGTCAGAAGCGCCCAAAGCTCAATGTCCCAACAACCCAAATATACATAATCAGAAACACCCCCAACCCAGTGTCCCAACAAGTCCTCAAATCTTTCAGATGATTTTCTTTCTGGATGCTGGAATGGATGCTCTCATAGGCAGAGGTAAGGTTGAAGCAGCACAGTTTTTTCTGGGTTGTGGCAGAGTTCACGCATTCACTGCAGGTGGTACCAGGAGCATTCAGAGGACAGCAGGGTGATAGGTGTTGGGTGCTGGACATGATGATGTTGAGTGCGGGCACAGGCTCTGGCAGTTGCTTCTGTTGGGATTCAAACAGAGTTAAAATTTTGCAATTTTCAAATGGAGGGGGACCTTTCCCTTCTCCCCTCTCCTAAAGGTTTGGGGAAAGGGGAATGACATAAGGGTTACAGGGATATGGGAACCCAAGGCTAGGGAAAAGCCTAGCAGAAGGTGGTGGTAGGGAATATTAACTGTGGGAAGTAACAGAATGGGGTAGGATATGGGGAAACACCACAGGTGTCCAACTTATCCGTTCACAGTCTCGTTTGCAGTTCTGGTTCTTGGGACACCGTGTGTCTGTTTCTAAGGTGCTCATCGATGCTGGCTTGCGTTGTCTTTGCTTCCAGGCGACAGATGTTTCATCTTTGGACTGCACTTTGTTCTTCTTGATTGGTGTTCTGTCTGCAGCAACGATGTTTGCTGGGCTGGTGCAGTTCTTCTCTGGCAGCTTCCAGGTGTCATCTGTGGCTTTAGGTTTTCTCATTCCAGTCCTTTGGTCTTCACACTCAGTAGCAGAATCTGAAAAGTCACTGTTTTGCTTCTTTGGCTGCTGCTTTGCATCTTCTGGCCATGCCTGCCAGCTGCTCAGATTTACTGCTTCTGGGAACCTTCTGAGTCCTACAGCCTGGCTCCTGCAACCCCCCCTCCTTTTCTGCTGTTCTTGCAGCACAGGAGCAGTGGATGCGGGCAGGGCCAGAGCAGAGGTGAAAGGCAGCACTAGGGCTGGGTTCTTGCAGCTGGAGGAGCAGGGCGGCAGCTGCCGAGACTTGGCAGCCTCAGGGCATTTGCGAAGCTGCCGTGGAGCAGGCAGAGGCCGGGCGTGGCCCCGCAGTGCCGCAGCCATGAAGAAGTGGCCGGGGCTCTCGGAAGCGGCGGGACGGGCGCTCCGTCGGGGCTGCCGCAGGGAAGGAGAGGTCTGCAGTTGGTCAGCAGCCCGAAGGGATCGATGGGCAGCTTGTTTTCTGGACTGGCCACGCTGCGTGCTGCTCAGGAGACTGAGAGCGGTGGGGTCAGGCTTCATCACCTGTCACACTCGCTGCCACTTTTTCAGTCTGTGTTCTAAAGGCACTGTAATGGTTTGAAAACAAACCAGAGCGAGATCCCAAGTCAGGGTTAAAATTTAATAGGGAAAATAAATAATTAAAAATAAGTGAAATAATACAAGGGAAAAAGGAAAAGAAAAACACAGACAAAGTCAGAATACCTGACACCCTATTAGGGTGGTGGTAGTAGTCCAGAGGAGGTAGTTCAGTCGAATTGGTGATCCTATGGGAAGTCTAGTCTCCAGCTGAAGGTCCAGTGGTAGCTCTTGTCCTCCAGGAATCCAGTAGACCGCCCCCGTGGCGTTCAGAAGCCCAGATTTATCTGGGAGGGAATGCTTGATTCCCCCCTCTGGGCGGAGCCTCTCACAATGGGATGATGAGTCATGAGGCCAGGTGTTGATGGGCTCGTTAACAGCAGATAGTCCGGGGGGGGGGGGAGTTACTGCTGAGTCATGCCGCACAACATTAATGGGCCATTAACAGAACAATAGCCTGGAGGGAGGAGGCAAGGAAACACTGCCCCACCTGGTTTCAACGGCTCATGGGGATGGTAATAGAATACACTGTAACCCAGGACAGGCACTAGATGCCCTCTGTTTCTAGTTTCGTTAGGCTGTTTCAAGCCTCTTAGGGAGTCTTTCAATTCCGCTTTTTTCTGAGGCTGCAAGTCCTCGGGGCTTTTATCCAAGCTCCTGCGAGGCTGCTGGGGAAAGTCTGGGATACAGGAGGGAGAGGCAGTGTCTGCGGCTCGCAGGGGACTCCCGATGGAGGGAGAGGGACCCGACGCGACGCGAATCGACGCGAGGGAGGGGCCCGGGACGGAGCGGGGACCGCGCGCGGTAACGGGAGCGGGAGCAGGAACAGGAGGGGGGGCGCGCGCGGGCGGCAAGCCCGCCACTGTGGCTGCGGGCGCCACGTGGTGTCCGCCATCTTGGATGAGGGAAGCGGAGCCGGCAAAATTAAAATTAAAAACTGCAGCTTGGATTGCCGTTTGGGCCATGCTGCCATCGCGATTTTGGAACAAATCTGGAGCAGCAAGAACCGGGGAAGTGGATACAGGAAAGGGGGTTGGGATAGAGCTGGAGGTAGTTTGGCCTTCACCACCCCTGGCAGGGGACAAAGGAGACCGGGAGGGGGCAGCGAGATGGTAGCAGCCCTGTGCACTTTGGCAGACTCCATCTCCCGGTTTTCTTTGAATTAGGGCAAAGGGAGTAGGAATACAGGGGGAGGAAAGCTGCAGAGGGTTTTTTAAACTGGGATTAACATTTTTAAACCGTTTTACAAAATTATCAATGGCCTTTGCTAACTTATAAAGCAGATACCCTCTTCCAGACAGAAACAACCATCTTACAAAGCGTTTTAAATATTCGATTAGCCATTGCTTGGATAACCATTGAATAAAATGTTTTAAACCTTCCCCGGTATAACAAAAATTCTCATGAACAAGGGCTCTCAAAACTGGGAAAAAAGCTTCCCGCAGGAGATGAGAGAATTCTGCTCCCATCTCCTCTTCCCAACCTCGAGGTAAAAGAAATTTAAAAGAAAAGGATACAAAGGTGACCCATATTACCTTTGGGGGTCAAATAAAATTCTCGAGGATGGTCCACTGACTCAGACCAGTCTTCTCTTTCCGTAGAAGGTTGTTGGTCTTCCCCGCCGAGCTGCTGATAAAACTCAGAGGTTTCTTTGGGGTAATGGCTGCTAGAAAGGCGACTTTAATTCCAGCGACGAAGCTGTGCTGGAGACGCTCTCCAGGGATGGTCCGAGGTCATCCCACATTCAAGCGCCATTTAATACCGACTTAAATCAGTATTCAGTCAGTGGCAAAGAGGCAGGAAGGGTTTTTGCTTGCCATTCCGGCAAGAGCATTTTATTGCATGCTCACTGCCAAAGGGTGCAGAGGCAAATACACAGAACATGGCTGGCTCAGGCCAGGGGAAAAGTGGGATCAGGGAGCGGGGACCAATGGGAAAGCTCTGGGGGAGTGACCAGGCTGACAGACAACCGCGGAATCCAAACCGGGACCGGCCATCCCAAGGAGCAGTGCACCTCGGGGGGGAGACCCTCCGGTCACTCCAACAATGGAGTTCACGGGCCACCACACCCTGCCTTCATTATTTTCCCCCCAGGTAAACCAGGAGCTGTTCCAGCTGTCTTTCCTCCCCCACTAAAGGGGCACAGTTAATTAACAGCTGATTTGTGCTTGCAAAATCCTATTAAAAATCCCCTGTGTGATATGAAAAATCCGACCCGAGTTTTCCAGGGCTGTTCCTCAAAAGGAATAAAGGCTGGCAGGTGTGAGCACACCTGCTCTGGGCTCAGGTACAGCCCCCACCCTGCCTGCCACGAGAGTCTGGGAGTTGTTTGTGTGGCTTGGATGAGCGTAGAGGAAAAGCCTTCATGGAAAATAACAGCTCCATAATCAGTGCAGGATTTGGATGGCGTGGGGTACTAAAGAACAGGGCCATTCACCGCTTAATGAGGATTAAAATAACTCCTGAATAGCTGCCTTATTCCCTGAGCATCCTGTTCAATGAGTGAGTCACAGGATTACAGTTGAAAAATAGGTTGGAACGGTAGAACAAAAACCTGACATAACCAATATCAAACAGAGGCTTTGGGGACAGCCTTTCATTTGGCATTTCCAGCCCCTCTGCTGACTGACGTGCTGACTCTACCCGCAGCTTAACTCTCGGGTTTGTCCTGTGTGCCCCTTGCCACAGTGCATTTTTGGGGATGGGTGTGCTGGGGATTCTGGGCAGGTGCAGGAGCACTGCAGGCAGGATATTCACAGCACACAAACACAAAGTAATTAGCTATTGGCTCGTGTACACCAAAGGCAGCTGGGCTTTAACGATCTTTTAGGCTAAATATTCCTGTGCTCATCACCTCTGAGCCCCGCCTGGGCAGACCTGGCTCAGGAGGGGTTTTGGGCTGCACTTTGTGGCTCTCACTGCCCAAAATTATGGGAAAAGGGTTGGTGCCTGTTCCCCTTCCCTGCTCAGCTCTACTTGACCATCCCCTGGAGCAGCTGAAGGACGTTTGCTCAAGGCTTCCCCTCTGGAATACAAATTGTGACCAGAAAATGCCAGAGGGGGCCGGTAGGTGATGAACGAGGAGCTTTGTGCTGAAAGTTATTTCTGTTCTCTTCAGCAGGTTTTGGGCTGCTTCCTTCCCTGCCTTCGGGCTCTGCATTTCCCTCAGTTCCTAAAGCCTCGGTAAGATCAGCCCTGGGAAGGGATTTTCTCTTCATCAGTGTGGATATCAAGGAGGTTTCTTGTCATCAGCACAACTTCTCCTTCCATCCTGCTCTGGAGATCTCAGCTGGGCAAATGTTGGGGCTGTTGGAAAAACCCGAGGGGCAGATGGCAAAGAATTGTTTTTCATGGACTCATTTAGGTTGGAAAAGGCCTCTAAGATCAGAGATTCCAACCACCAAGGCATGGCCCCAAGTCTTTTAAATCCCTTCAGAACTGGCGACCCTGCCACTGCTCTGTGTGCTGATGGCTCCTCTTTAGGCCATTTCTTTTGTCCTGTTAACTACAGATTCCAGAGCAGCCCCCAGTACTTTAATAAATTCTCTAAAATGAATGCAAAGTACAGCACAAGCGTCAGAACGATCATCTATCTGTGTTACAGTAGCAGATATATCTGTAATACAGTTGGCATGTATTAAAAATATCCTTGCTTTGCAGTTTTCATAAGGAATTTTATTAGGAAAGACAGGCTGGAAAATATGGCATTTTCTTTTCATATTCTGACACTTGATTTTTTTTTTTCCATTACAGAACACAATAAATCAAATTTTTATTAGTAATACTCCCATATGAAATCCTTGAGACTGAAAAAAAAATAGGCTCTGGAGAAGACTAAAAGCAAGTACCAAAGGGAACGTTAAATCTATGAAAAAAGGTTGTGACTCAGGAGGGTTTCCCACTAGGAAGTGCAATGGGAGCTCTTTGGGGGCTATTTAGAGTGTTCTTTAACAGTTCCTCAGGCTTTTGCACCTTGGTGCAGACAATTCAGGTGGCAATTGTGGTTTAACCCCAGCTGGGGACTCAGCCCCACGCATCCAGCAGGATGCAGCGGAGAATTGGGAGGCTAAAAGTGAGAAAACTTGTGGCTGGAGACAGTTTGATGGAAGAAATAAAATAATTAGCTGTAAATGAAAAGGAACGTGCATGTGCCTTCCCCTGTTTGCAAAGGTTTGGGAGCACTGGTTCCCTTTTTTCCAGCGGAACATCTCATTCTTTCTGCTGGTTATTTTATCTGATCACTCCTCCAGCTGCGCTCAGAAATTTCCTATTGTGGTCTGGCAATTCAGAGCCCTGTGGATCCTTTCTTCCCCTAATGGAGTTTCCTGGTAAATAGCTTTGAACTCAGATCCTTGTCTCAACAATAGATAAGCTTCTGCCTAACTGGCACTTCACAATTAACGGCATTATCTTGTTAAACCTGAAGAGGTGTAGGAAGGCTCAGCCATCATTTTGAAGCGTTTTATTGCTTAGAAAGTGTTTACAAAGGGCTACAGAAGTGGTAAATGAAGCCCAGCGCTGCATTCAGGTGCTTGATTAGCTCAGCCACATCAAAATGCCAGTAATTCGGGTTCTGACGGGGTTGGATGCCATTGCTTCAGCAGGGGCCTCAAAACACCTGAGGTTTTAGAGGGGAAATAAAAATGGAAAGGAAAGGAAAGGAAAGGAAAGGAAAGGAAAGGAAAGGAAAGGAAAGGAAAGGAAAGGAAAGGAAAGGAAAGGAAAGGAAAGGAAAGGAAAGAGAAAGGAAAGGAAAGGAAAGGAAAGGAAAGGAAAGGAAAGGAAAGGAAAGGAAAGGAAAGGAAAGGAAAGGAAAGGAAAGGAAAGGAAAGGAAAGGAAATCGGATTTGGGCTGAAATGAAAAGTTGCTCAGAATCAGAAGACGGTGGTTCCTATTCAGGTGCGACTGTCCTCAGTGAAGACCCAACTTCCCCAGGAGTGAGTTTGTGGGAATAAGTGACCCATGAGTGTTCACAGGAGGGAGAAACCTCTGCTGGCTCCCTTCTGGAACAGTTGGTGTCTTCAGGTTGTGTCTGCTCCTGTTCCAAACACCAACATTTCACACCTCGAGTGTCCCCATCTCTGTGTCCCCTCTCCCCTGGCAGCTCTTGCACTGTGTGAGCAACACCAGAAGGGAACAGCACACACAGAATTTGGGGGTTGGGTGTTTTGTGCAGCTTGGTCTGTAAATGAGCTTCGCTGGAGCCATGCTGGAAGTCCTTGCTCTCCTTAGCGTGACTGCAGCCCACGTGTGGCTGGAGCCCAGGGGGACGGGCACAGGATCCACAGGCTCCTCTAAAAGCATGTGGAAGGATGGAGACCTCCTGGGGAAATTCATCTTTCCCAGGCTTGCAGGACAGAAGTGTCTGTGGAGCCGTTTAGTCATGCTCGATGAACTTATCAGCTGCAAATGTCAAGGAGAGGCCATCGAGAAATAAAACAGGCTCGTTGCTCACTACCTGCTTTGCAGCCTCAGAAATAGACCCAAAAACGTATTAATGTGGTAATAAATGGGGGGTAAAATAATTGCTGGAACTCGTGCTGGGCACGGGGTGAAGATGAGGGAGGGATGAGCCCTTGTGCAAAGGGCTGCACCCCCGGGCATGGGGCCAGGGGGCAGAGGGGGCATCCTGCCCCTCGGGCAGCAGCTGGGAAGCCTCTAGGCCACCTTTTCAAGGCCACTTGAGGTGCCCCTGTGGACCTGAGCTTCTCTCAAGGTTTGCTTGTCTCGAGCTGGCAGCCAGGATAAAACCCTTTTGTTTTCCCATCTGTCTGGGATATACGGAGTGCCTGGATTCTGGATGGAGCAGGAAGGAGGTGAAGATGCCCAGTCTGTTGTCACCTGACTAAATAAACTCTGGTTTTATTCCTGCTTGCACCCAAACACTCCCCACAGTGAGGGAGAGCAGCTCCAGCTGAGATAAACAAGCAGCCAACACTCAGAAACCAATCATGGCAACTTAACCTTTTTTTTATTTATTTTTTGCTGTGTTTTGTGGCCAGGGAGGAATAATTTATATTAAGGATCATGGCCTTAGCAAGATTTCCAGCAGTTTCTAGCAAAGCAATGTGAGATTAATTAGAGAAGCAGGTTGTTAATGAACCTGTCTGGGGTAGAGGCCACGAGGGCTGAGTGATCATAAAGGGATCAAATATCAGGAGAAGGATGGGCTGATGTGGTTCTGGGTTTGGTCTCTTTGTTCCTGGTGGAAACGGAATTTGCTTATTAAATTTGCAGGTGATATGAAGCTTGCATGACCGAAAGTCTATTAGAGAACAGGATTAGAATTTAAAATGTTCTTGACAAATTGGATAAATAGCCTGAAAATAAATTGATTAAATGGAGAAAAATGAGATGCCTTGGGCTGAAGCAGGAATACTAAAAAGCCTTGCCTGTGTTGGAGAACAATTGGAGAGTTCCTTGGAAAAGTAAGAAGGAATCACAAAGGATCACAAACTTTACACGGACCAGGAAAAGAAAAATATCTCAAGTTTGTGTGAGCAAGAGAAGCTGACTTGGGACAATCCAGGCATTCCACTCTGTCCTGGTTAGAAAAACGCCCCAGACTTGAGAAGGATCTGGGTCAGTGGGAACAGAGGGTGCTGGAATGACAGGGATCCAAGGGAAAAGCAGTTTTATAGGGAAACAGGAAAGGAATGGTGTTAGCATGAAGGATGAAGGAGCACATACTAACTGTGGTCATGAAGAGCTTTGGCAGAAATAATGGGGATTCTCTCCACATCCCTGGAGGACAGGAAAGAAGGAACTGGTCTGAAAAGCAGAAAGAAAGGCCCAGTGACACAGATCTTTGGGGGAGAAAATGAAATATCCATTAAAGGTTTGGGAATAGCAGAGTAGGCACTGGAGGAACCCCCTGCACCAGGAGAGCAGGACATGGAAGATTTCTAGAGATCTCCTCTCATCCTGTGATGGAAAGGTCTGCACAAAGAGCTCATTCCTTATTGGAGTATGTGTGGAAACTAAAGCTCATGGGGGCTCATCAGGAGTCCCTTATCTGATGATTTTATTGCAGTGAGAAGGACACAGAGTCGTTTCCCACCCCCAGGGGCAGTTCCCAGCCCCGGTTCCAGCAGTGACTCTGCCATGGATTGCTCATCTCAGTCTCACAGGATTCCTTCCCCCTTCCCAGGCAGGGATCCGCAGCCCCTGTGCAGCGAGGCCACAACTTTGGCTGCTCCCTGCACTCACACAGGACGTGCTGGTTGTGGTTGTGCTCACAGTGGCACACTCTGGGTTTGGGGGCTTGGGGCTCACACCCTGAAAAGCTCCAAAGCTCTGTGCTGGATGGAGCTGGAGCCATGGGATGGGGCCCCAGGAGCAGCCCAGCCCTGTGGGCAGAGCTGGGTGTGCTCCTGTCTGGACATGTTTCTCACCTTTGCAGAGGACCCTCATTTGCAGGCTCAGCAGAAGGGGAGCAGCTTCCCATTATCGTGTTCTCCTTGCATCTGGAATTTTAAGTGAACTGCATAACAGAATCTTCTGCTTTCTTAAGCATTTCCTTCTCCCGCCTTTAATCATGCTGAGATTTCCTGCGATACTGTGAGCTGTAATTATCATCTGCAGATCAGTGGCGGTGCTAAGCTGGTTCTTAAAGGGATTCTTTTTTTTTTCTGTGAATTTCAGATGACCAAGAACAAAATTATAATCACCTGATACTAAACAGTGCCACCCAGACACCTACACATGGTAAGAGAAAGCAAAGAGCAAAATTACACACGTTGTAACTTTCCTCTGCCAGCCAGTAACGTTTACTGGCACTAAAGTGTGTTTGATGTTCATGGAAATATTCCTCTGGCGGTGCTGCATGGCTGATGGTTCCCATCAACATCAAACACAGGACCATATTTTCAATGGTGTGCACAGGGAAATATGGCCCAGTCTTTTCTAGCTGTGCTGATCAGCCTCGTGTCTAATTCCAAGATATTCCTTTGTTTCCCACTTTGTTTCCTCCACCTCTCCCCAGCCTGGAGATGTTTCTTCTCTTCCTCCATGGCCAGAACATGCCTCTCTCTGCCTCTCCCTGTCCCCCAGCCCTTCTGGCCCCTCTTTGGGTTTTCCTGAGCAGCAGTGGAGCCTGGCTCCCCTCCCTCGGAGCCACCACGGACCAGTCAAGCCCTGGCAGCTCCTGGCTCTATCCAAGCCCAGGCCAGTCCCTGCCACCCAAACCCCTGTTCCCAGTCCCTGTGCAATCAGACCAATTTCTGATTGATCCCTCAGGTCCCCTCTGCTTTCTTCCCTCTTCTGCTGCTGCCCTGTCTTGGTCCTGTCCGTGTCCCTCCCTGCACCCTTTGCCTTTGGAATGGGATCCATTCCTCCAGCGTTTGCAGACGGGACCTTCCTCCTGCTGGAAGCCCTCCGTAAATCCCATCTCAAACACTTCTGGCAGCGCTGAATCTCTGTATTTGCCACTCTTTTTGTCCTGGCGTTCGTTTTGAATTCTGAAACCTCACCCTGACTATTCTGGAGCTGATTTATTGTGAGTTGTGTTCATGTGTAGAAATCTCCCAGCTGCTAAGGAGGGTGGGAGAACATTGCCCTTGGAAAGATCATCCAAAACCTTCGGGGTTTCTCCTCCCCAGAGGAGGCAGGCAGCTCTTCAGCCTGCAAGTTGCTTCCATGGTAAGACTGCGTTATTAGGGCTTCATTTTCTGTCTTCCAAAAACTCCAGGAGGAGCAGTGTCAGCTTTGAACTCACCAGTGCCACAGCAGTATTTATTGAGCCTGAACTGACAGTCTCCAGTGTTCCTCAGACTCCTGGTTCTGTTTACTTTTTCACCTTCCTGAGGAAAAAGAAAAAAGGAAAACCAGAGAAGTAGGGCTGCAATTGTGTTTTCTTTTCTTTGGTCTTGCTGTTCCTTCTTAAAATCCAGCCCCTGCTGAGCTCTGAGCTGCCTCAGGGGAGTGCCCTTAACCTGTGTCTGCCCCGGAGCTTTAATGCAGCCCCAGCATAAGGGTCCCACTGCATCCCAGAACTCCAGGGAATGTGCTAAAACAATTAAATTTCCCTCTGCTCCTAACAGATGCTTTGCTTTTTCATGTACTCGAGAGATAAGAACACAAAGGCAGATACACTCATGATCTTGGATCCCTCGTGCTTCCTGTGTCTTAATAATTTGGTTGTTTTGAGTGACTTGGATGAGCTGAATGCAAATAACTGCGTGATTCAGAGGTTCATCTTCTCCCTGAGCTCTCCATATGGCCATGGGTGCTTTTGTTCCTTACACTCATGGGTGCTGCTGCTGCTGAGCCATTGCTTGGTGAGTCTGAAATGATATTTGGACTTTTCAAGTAAGACATCAGAAGAGCTTGCAGGATTCAGAATTACTGCTGACAGTGTGACCAAGGTTGAATTTAATTCCCTCCACGGCTGGGGCACGGGGGGCATTTGCTGTGAGGTTGTGTACATTTGGAGGTGGACAGGAGCACTGTGTTCACCAGCTCATCCCTCAGGCTGTCCCTGGCACCCCCCATGCTGTGACAGCCCCTGAAGGGAGCAGAGTGAGGGGACCTTCACCCTTAAGTGCAGTAGAAGAGCAGCTGAAGGTTGTCCGGCTGCCAGCCTGAGCCAGCAGGGCAGTGCCTGTGGGTTTCATGCAGCCAAAAATCCCTCCTGTGCCTGGAGCAGCTCCCTAGGGTCTCACCCAGCAGGGATCAATTCCGTGGGTGTGCGGGGTGAGCTGGAAACCTGGAATTCCTGTCAGGATGAGAGCTCAGCTGCTGTGGGCTGGTGTCTTCACAGCTCTTCTGCCTTCCCCTGTAATTCCCTGAGTCTCCGAGCTCCCTCCATGCTGGGCCTGGGCAGCAGAGGATTCCCACACCCAGCTACAGACCCCGAGCCCAAGGCTCCTCATGGAGAAGGAAGGAAGGAAGGAAGGAAGGAAGGAAGGAAGGAAGGAAGGAAGGAAGGAAGGAAGGAAGGAAGGAAGGAAGGAAGGAAGGAAGGAAGGAAGGAAGGAAGGAAGGAAGGAAGGAAGGAAGGAAGGAAGGAAAGCCAAGTTTCCTTTCCCCTTCCTGCACTGGCTGGACCTTTGGAAAAGCAGAGCCCAATGCACCAACCCAGGTGTTTTCCCAAAGGTCTTGGGAATCCCAGCAGGATCTCAGCATTGGGGAGTGATCCCCAATCACTCTAACCCTGTTTGATCCAGATGTGCAGCCCTTCCCTGTTTTGGGAATCATAACGGGATCTCAGTGTGCAGAAGCAATCCAGATGTGCAGCACAGCAGACCTTCCCTGTTTTGGGAACCATAATGGAATGTCAGTGTGCGGGAGAAATCCAGATGTGCAGTGGGGCAGCTGCTCCACCGAGCAGCATTCTGGGCAGGGCCAGGTTCAGCTGGGCAAGGCAGAGAGTGGCCAGTGTCTGTTCCCATGGCAGATGCTCCTCATGTCCTGCTGCCTTCAGCTGCCACAAAGGAACAAATCCCCGGGCACCAGAGCAATCCACACTCACGAGGAATGAGGAGAACAAAGAAGAAGCAGGTCTGACCTCAGGTTTTGGAGCTGTTCTGCTCCAGCTGCAGGTCCCCAGGGTTAAACCCCAGGGGCTCTGGTTTAACCTGGCAGGGGGTGACATTTTTGGGGCACAACTTCTCAGCGCCTAGGGGCTGCCCACCACAGAGCTGGGATTACCCTGAGCTCTTCCCATGCAGGAAGGAATCACCACTAATTAGCGGAGGGGTCACCGTTAATGAGTTCTGTCAGGCTGCTCTCACCTCGTTAGCGCAGAGCTCTGAGGGGGAATCTCCCTTCCCTCCCTGCCGGGCTGGCACAGAGGGCTGGAAAGGTGCTGGAAAATCGCGTATCTTGGCTAAGACAATTCCCAATGGGATCAGGAGAAGTGACAGTCACAGGCAGTGTCCAGGGCCAGGCTGGACAGGGCTTGGAGCCCCTGGAAGTTGTCCCTGGATGGGCTTTAAGGTCCCTTCCAGCCCAACCTGGGACTCCACAGTTCCACATCTCTCCCAACTCAGGGTCTGCAATCCCAGGATTTCAATTCTTCTGTTGTTGAGGGCTCTGAATTCACCACTCTGATTCTGAGCATCCCACATCTTCCAGGAATCCCTTGGTTTTTCCTGCTGCCAGACTCTTCCTGCCCCAAATTCTCTCCCAGGACACCAAATGTCCCATTCCAGAGCTGCCTGCAGCCCTTTAGAAACCTCAGCCTGAATTCTGCTTTCAGAGACAGACCTCAATTCCACTGAAATCAGAATTTTCATGTGGATTTCCTTAACTCTAGACTTTATTTCTACCTCAGCTGCAGATTTGAGCTGCAAATGAAGAACTCTACAGCAGTTTTAGGAAATGTAGTGATTTGTATGTAAAATGTGAGTGGGAGGGAGCAAGTATTAGGCTCTAAGCACAACCAAGTTTTACATATGAAATGCAGCTAAATCTTTTGATACATTAATTTATCTCACTTAGATATTCAGCCTTCACACAAAATAAGCACATAAAATGATTTTCCCATAAAAACATTAAAATATGAAGGAAAAAAACGAGCTGGGGGCACAAAAGAGAACTGAGCATCAGCTCTAACAGAAATACACATTGACTGCCTGGGTTCACTTTCTGCACAGCTTATTGCTTTATTTTTTACTGCTGCTGAAGTTTCATCTCATTATATTTAGTGCATATATAATTATCCTAACCTAAAGAGCACCTAATAAACATTTTTTTTTTACATCTTTATAAATACCAAGCGCATTTCCAAATAATATGGCGAGAAGGAAGTTCGTATCATGATTTTTATGTCAGTTAATTGCATTTGACAATCATCTCAAAAAATACTTGGTAAACCACCATGAGCAGCCAATTACTTCAAGGTTTTAATTTGGCCCAGTGTTTTTCCATGGATGATGCCTGGGATTGCTCTGATGGAGGCAAATTTCATTTTATAGCTGTACTTGTGTGAGTGTGAGCTTTTATCAGATTCCTCTCTATGTACTCATGTAGGTGTTTGTCATTGTTATCTTTTTCTTTCTTTCTTTCTTTCTTTCTTTCTTTCTTTCTTTCTTTCTTTCTTTCTTTCTTTCTTTCTTTCTTTCTTTCTTTCTTTCTTTTTCTTTCTTTCTTTCTTTCTTTCTTTCTTTCTTTCTTCTTTCTTTCTTTCTTTCTTTCTTTCTTTCTTTCTTTCTTTCTTTCTTTCTTTCTTTCTTTCTTTCTTTCTTTCTTTCTTTCTTTCTTTCTTTCTTTCTTTCTTTCTTTTTCTTTCTTTCTTTCTTTCTTTCTTTCTTTCTTTCTCTTTCTTTCTTTCTTTCTTTCTTTCTTTCTTTCTTTCTTTCTTTCTTTTCTTTCTCTTTCTTTCTTTCTTTCTTTCTTTCTTTCTTTCTTTCTTTCTTTCTTTCTTTCTTTCTTTCTTTCTTTCTTTCTTTCTTTCTTTCTTTCTTTCTTTCTTTCTTTCTTTCTTTCTTTCTTTCTTTCTTTCTTTCTTTCTTTCTTTCTTTCTTTCTTTCTTTCTTTCTTTCTTTCTTTCTTCTTTCTTTCTTTCCTTTCTTTCTTTCTTTCTTTCTTTCTTTCCTTTCTTTCTTTCTTCTTTCTTTCTTTCTTTCTTTCTTTCTTCTTTCTTTCTTTCTTTCTTTCTTTCTTTCTTTCTTCTCCTTTCTTCCTTCCTTCCTTCTTCCTTCCTTCCTTCCTTCCTTCCTTCCTTCCTTCCTTCCTTCCTTCCTTCTTTCCTTCCTTCCTCTCCTCTCCTCTCCTCTCCTCTCCTCTCCTCTCCTCTCCTCTCCTCTCCTCTCCTCTCCTCTCCTCTCCTCTCCTCTCCTCTCCTCTCCTCTCCTCTCCTCTCCTCTCCTCTCCTCTCCTCTCCTCTCCTCTCCTCTCCTCTCCTCTCCTCTCCTCTCCTCTCCTCTCCTCTCCTCTCCTCTCCTCTCCTATCCTCTCCTCTCCTCTCCTCTCCTCTCCTCTCCTCTCCTCTCCTCTCCTCTATCATTTCAAAAATCCAGGCCATCTTCCTTCCCACACACTAATAGGGCTTTGGGGGATATATTGCTGAAAAAATCCTTGCATCAATTTTCTAACATCAGACCAGAAGCTTCAATTTGGGGCAATCCCAGAAGATGTGAAAATGATTCCCAATTCTGTCACATCTCCTCCAGCAATTTGTTGAGAGTTTTGTGTCTATTGTGTTTAAGACACTGTTTACAAAATCCTAACAATTAAGAACTGTTTAAATTAGCTTTATCCCCGGTAGAAATATATGGAGAAAATGAGAAGCTAATCAGATGTGTGGCACATAACCCACAGAACAGACAGACACTTGATGTCCTGACCTTCTGCAGGGCAGGGATGGCAGTGGGAGGGAGAGATCCACGTCTGGCAGGGCTCGAGCACCCAGCCCCAGCTCCTGGTGCATCCGTGGTGCCCTTTGACATGCCAGGGACTGACTCCTGCTCTGCTCAGCAGCGGGCACAGATTGCAGTGGTGCAATGCAGCCTCAGTTCTGGAATCAGAGCTCCTTGGAGAATCAGGGCCACATCCACCTGCTGTGCCCTGAGAGCTGCTGGCTGTGTCCCACAGTGCAGAGCCACCCTCTGTGCCGGGGCATGCTGGGGTTTGGGGACGGGGTTGGACTGGGGGAGGTTGGACTCACCCCAGTGTGCTGCCCTCCCTTCAGTCACACTCACAGAAGCCCGGAATGTGGGCTGGAAAGGGCCTTAAAATCTCCCATTTCCAGCCAGAGCCCGGCTTGTGGCTGCTCCTGGATCCCTGGCAGTGCCTAAGGCCAGGCTGGACATTGGGTCTTGGAGCAGCCTGGGACAGTGGGAGGTGTCCCTGCCATGGCAGGGGTGGCACTGGGTGGGCTTTATGATCCCTTCCAAACCAAACCAAACCAAACCAAACCAAACCAAACCAAACCAAACCAAACCAAACCAAACCAAACCAAACCAAATCAGACCAAACCAAACCAGACCAAACCACACCATTCCCTGGCTGTGGTACTTTCTCTTCAGAACCAGCTCCCTTTCCCTGCCCTGAGGAGCTCCGGGCATGAGGCCCTTGCAGAGGTGGGGGCAGGCACTGGTTTGAATGGTCTCAAACCCGGTAAGAAGGAGCCCCAGCCCCAGCCCCAGCCCCAGCCTCGCACAGCCCTCGGTGCCAGAGGCAGGTGTGGAGTTCTGCACCCCATGCAAAGGCAGCAAACTGCAGGAGAAGGAGCACAGAGATTTCTCTGTGCAATTCTCATTTCCTCAGCTCTCCCTTTTTGTGGAATTGGCAGCGTTGCTCCTCTCAGCCCGGGTGTGGGGTGTGACTGTGCAATGCTCTGTTTGCCCACGAGCCCTTCCAGGCTCATCCCCCTGGGTCACAGCACTCAGGGATGTCATCACTGCCATACCCAAGGGCATCACCCTGCATCCCTTCCCTATGCACCTTCCTCCTTCAGGCTGCTGCTCAGTTCCCAGCCAGGAGCCCTGCAAGACCCGATCCTAGAACCATCCTGACAGGCACAGGGTTTTTAACACTGGCTGCATTTAAAATCCTCCATCTCCAGCTCATGTAAATGAGGGCAGCTACTCACAGGAGAGCTCTGATTTACACCACAGAGGATCTGACCTGGAAATGTAGAAACCTCCTGGAGATTAGTCATGAGAAATGCAAAGCACTATTAATAACAGTGTTTGTAACACGGAGAAACAGAAGTGTGAGAACACAAACACTGAAGATATCTGTTATAAATTTGAATTTCAGTCTGCGAACATCCGCTTATTTGCCTGCTCTGACAGCGTGGCACTTCAGCATGGCCTGGGAGCTCCGAGTCCTGGCACAGAAGGCTCCAGGACGTCATCAGTGCTACCAGATTTTCCTGAGGAATGAGGCCCTTTGTAAGGACTTGCGTCAGAATCTGAGACTTTGCGTCTGAGCCTTCAAAGGGCTGAGCAGAAGGCAGTGCTGGGGGAGCAGGGAGGGCTCTGACAGAGGGCTGGAGCTCTGCTGAGCTGAAGCTGAGCAGCAGAAGGCTGGGTTGTAGCAGCTTCTCCTAGGTGACATTGTTTGCTTTCTCTGGGTGAATGTTTTAAAAGGCATCTGTTGAAATGTCTTGCAGAATTCGCGCAACATATGTGCAGACTCAAATGCAAATCTGCAGCACATCCTTTTTGCCACTTGAGCTTTGTTTAAAACTTTGCCATCAATTCACTTTTTGGTTTTTTTTTTTGGTTTTGGGTATCATCTGCTCCCGTCCTTGAACATGAAAGGTTTTGTGCTTAGTGTAAACACACTTTGAAACTGTCTTGCAACAACAGGTGCAGAGCAAGATGTGACAAGAAGACTTCAGGTCTAATCTCCACCGCTCTGGAAATCCTGAAACTTCTCTGAGCCCTGAACTTGCATAGAGTTTGCAAAGCACTGGCAGAGAAAGGAGGCTCTGCCTCAGCTCGGAGTGGCTTTGTTTCCCTGTTAGATGACAAAGCAGCCAAGTGCAGCTTGGCAGTGAATTTGTGTGTCCACCTTCACTGCAACCCCCCAGGGACAGCTGGACTGCAGGACCCACACCCAGGTGGTGCCATGCCAAGCCCAGGACGTTTTCCTGTTTAGATCAGGATGCAGCAGGAGCACAGGCAGTGCTCCCAGCCCTCCTCCAGGGCAGCCCCTTCCCCAGCCTCTGTGCAACAGCACGAGCAGAGCAGGAGCCTCTCAGAGCCCAGCCCAGGGATGCTCTGCTTCCCACAGAAATACAGCAGGGTGCAGACTGGCCTGGAGGTTCTGGCTCGTGGAGCAGAAGAAACGCACCCACCTTGCTCGGCAGGGCTCTGGGAGGAGAGATTAGAGCTCCACAGAGTTCCCTGCTCCCTTCCTGAGCTCCTCGTGCCGGCATTGTGAGTTCTGGGCTGGGCTGTGCCCGGTACCAGCCCTGCCAGGGCTGGAGCATCCCTGCTCAGGGCACTGTGCAGCCCCTGCTGCCTGAAGGATGAGGAAATGCTGCAGAGCTGAGCCCTCTCCTGCTGAATTAATTAGAGACATCGGCAGAATTTTAAAGCGTTGCATTGGCTGTACCAAGGTGTGGCTGTAGCGAGGAGCGTTTAGAAGCCACGAGAAATGGGGACATTCCCGTGGCTGCTGTGTGTTCTCTGGGCTGGGGGAGCTTCACCTCCTGCCTGCTCCTCTGCAAATCCCTGTGCCACACTGAAGGTGTGTCAGAAAATGGGCACAGGGCTGCAGGAGGGTGCTGAGGAAAACGGGGACTAAACCTGACTTTCAGCGGTAATCCCGGTAACCATGAGCTCGTTTGCCAGTGGTCATCTCCAGCTGCCCAGAGTGTAGAGCCGGACTGGGATGAGTGGGAATGCTGGGGAACACAGCAGGGGACAGCCTCAGCTGCCTTGCAGGGAATGGGAGACCTTTTTATTGATTCTTGATTTAATAATTATTGGTTATGACCTGCAGCTTCCATAGGAGCCTACAAACACCACAAACAAAGAGGAGAGAGACCAGAGACCAATATATTGCAGGAGTGAAAAACTGCTGAGAAACTTGTGCTGAACTGGCTTCGGAATATAAATTGCACAAGATATTTCTCCTTACTAGAGTGCCTCAGTTCTCTGATCTCCCCCTCAAACTACATTATGCAAAAGACATCTGAAATTAGCTTTGGTCATTTCAGTTTATCCCTTACTTTGCTGAGTGATGGGCAGTGGATTTCAAGGTGACTTCTCATTTGCCAGAATCATTCCGGTCTGTTCCTGAGTGACGAGGGAAAAAGCAGCAAGGAGATGAGCTGATCCTGCACCAGCCCATCAGCTAAACGTGTAGCACTTAATTTCACACACCTCATGCAAGCAGTCAATTAATGCTCCTGCTTTGGCAGCGAGCACAAGCTCCATGAGTGTGACTGGGCTCATTGCAGCATGTCCAAACCCCCATGAAAATGGAGATTAGCTCCAGGTTCTGGCTGAGGAATTTGCAAAGAGATGCTACCCCAGGGTCCTTGCCACACAAGCACGAGTAGGAGTGGGGACATGGTTTCAATGCTGATACAGTCTCTGTTTACTGGATAATATCTAATCAATTGTTTCCAGCCCCCTGATGAATGCGGCGTGCTCCCTGATCCTGCAGCCAGTCTATTAGCCATGGATTGAAGTCATCAGCGAGGAAATGATGTTCTCTGAGAGGTGACACTCCAGCTCGCTTGGGGCTGTGCTCTTTCTGCCAGAGCAGAGCCCTGTTCCAGGAGAGCAGAGAGGAACACAAGCAGTGGGAAAGGAGAGTTTGTGAACCGAGGTGGTTGCTGCATTGTTAGGAGGAGTTTCTCAGCAGTGCTGAGCTCTGTAAGGAAGGCAGGACTGCCTCAGCCTGGCTTTGACACTGTGCAGAGCTGAGGGTGGGTGACAGAAGGTTTAAAATACCCAGGGGAAGAAAAATTGTGGAAGCAGCTCTGGATGCCCGTACACAGACACACAGGGAGGTGCTGGGTTCATTTCCAGGCAGGAGGAGCACCGAGGACACCGTGAAATGAAAACTGCAGAGAGCAGGAGAACGTTCTGCTGTCCAACAAACAGGGCTCCACAGGCAGAAAGGCAGCAGGGGAGGGGATGGCCTCACTCTTACAGATGTTTTTTGGAGGGAACAGATTCACTTATGACTCAGGTCTAGAAAAACATCTGTGAAATATCTGCCCTCTCCTTGGGTGCATTTTGGTTTGAATTTTTTTTTTCTGGGAAATGGGAGAAGTTGGTGAATGTATGGACACTGCACAAAGCCAACAGGTTTTCCACGTGAGATTCCCCTGCTGTTCTGGTACTTTTGGGCGGAATTTGTGCTTTTATCCCAACCACGGTGCAGAGGTGGCAAGAGGGCTTGGGGCAGGTGAGTGCACACTGACCATGCACTGCTCTTCATGGGGACACTTTAGGGGTGTACAACAGGAATGTGTGAACCCAAGACTTGAATATTCTGCTGCTCCTGCAGAGAATTTACCCCTCTGATTTCATTTTCAGACCATACTGGGAGTGGCCACCTCCTTGGTCTTTTGCCTCAGTTACTGAACCCCGTCACTGCTCTCGTTCTGACAGAGCCCACTGGTGTCTGTCCTAGGTTTGCTTCCAATAATTGAAGTTCCTGCTTTGTTAAATATTTTCATATCTGCCCAATTTAATATCTGAACACCTGGGCATTATAACTGCAGTTCAACAGGTCCCTGTGCCTTGGCTGGGCTGATGAAACACCATTTCCCAGCTCTCAGCAAAGGAACAAGGTTTCAAAACTCTGCAGATAGTCTGGACTTCAATTTTAGCATGTGGGCTCAGTGCTAATCTTTATTGACAGTGCCCTCAGCATTAAAATTGTGAGAGGGGGCACTTAGACCCTGCCTGGGGACTCCCTCAGTGGCCAACAAAATGAACATCAGTAGAGGGGTATCCTCCACCCATCAGGGATGGGGACTTCCTGCCTCAGCAACCTCTCCAACACCTTGCCTTGTCCTCTGAGTGCCCCCACAGCCTCACTCCACACACTCCTGAGTGCAGGGGAAGCAGGAAGGTTTCCAGAGCCCCACAGCCCCAGTGCTGAGGACCAGCATTGCCCCGGAGCCTCCAGGTTCAGAGCACTAATGAGGAATCTGGCACAAGGACAGGGCAGTCGGGCATCAGCCCCAGTTAACAGAACCCCCCCAGACTGGTTTTGTGTCCCTGAGGGTGGGGAGAGCACAGTGTGGGGGGTGAAGGTGTGTGATGCTGCCTGAGCACAGCCCTGCAAGGCCGGGGGGCGAGTGCCAGTGCACTCCCATGGCAGTGGGACAGCTCCAGGTGACTGTGAGGCAGCACTTTGCTTCTCTCCGTAATCGCTGTGGACAGGGAAACAACGCCACGGGATCCATTTCTCACTGAGGCGCCGGTGCCAGTTTGAATCACGTCCAGGAGCCTCTCGCCGAGGCTGGGTCGGATCCAGCCTGGCTCCCTGCTGGAGCCTGTGGGAATGGCCTGCCTCTCTCCATCGCCTCGGTGCACGCCTCAGACCTGCCTCTCTCTGTTGTTTTCTTGCAGACAAGCCACGAATGAACAACATCCTCACTTCAGCCACCGAGCCCTATGACCTGTCCTTCTCCCGCTCCTTCCAGAACCTCTCCCACCTCCCGCCGTCCTACGAGTCTGCTGTCAAGACGAACCCGAGTAAATATTCATCTCTGAAGAGGCTCAGTAGGTGTCAGCTCGTTTCATTCCCTCTGTACTCGTGTGTCCTCAGGCTGTGGTGGTGTTGAGGCAGGAACCCCCTTCCCTCTGCCAGGGCACTCCCGGGTTGGCATCCCTGGGAAAGGTTCCTTTGGCTGTCACTTCCCATCAGGGATGAGTGCAGAGAGTCATTTCATCACTGGCAGAGTACATGTGGTCATTTGCTTGCTGACCTCCTCCTGTGCTGCCTCCCATCCTCCACGCGGATCTGCTCCTGAGTGAGCCCTCTGAGAGTCCTTTTCTTCTCTCTGCTGGAGTTGAGCCAAGCCTGGCTGTTTTATGGATTGTGTTGTTCTGCCAGTGGTTCTATAATGCTCCAGTTCATCCCCTTTGCCGATTTCAAACTCTTCAGCTTCAGTGGAATTCTGAAACGAGTGATTTTTGTGCAGGAAATGCTCTCTGCAGACTCACCCTGGGTCTATGGTTCCATGAGCAGATTCTGGATGCAGCCACAGAGTCACACGGCCGAACTTAGAGAAATAACTTTGGTGTTACACTCACAATGGATCACTGAGGGGAGAGGAGGATGAGAAGCAGATCCAACTTAGTCTGTACAAAATCTGCATTCCCAGTTTAGCCAGCTAAGGGAGACACCAAATTAAGTGGCAGGGAAGCCTTTGGACTGTCCATAAAAAATTATCTGTGGAAGATTTTTCAGAAGCGACCATGAAATGAAAATGTAGCACAAAAAGACCAAATCTCAGTCCACTCCTGGCACCTCAAGTTGGGATTTATGTACCTGTTTAATATTAAGGCAAATTCATTGGATGTGCTTAAAAGTAAGAATGTGCTGAACTGTGTTGGAGCCCAGAGTTGAGGTATTTGGGGATTGGAGCCTGCTCTCTTCCCTGTTCCATGCTACCTGTGCACAGCTCTGCTTCTGCTGTGAGCTTTGTTCCCTGGAAACACTTGGATCTCACATTCCCAACCAAAAGAATTCTCCCCCTCAGTGTCCCAGTGATGAACAGTCCATGTTCATGAGTGGCTTGGATGATACTGCCTGAGATGGGAAACCCCTTGAAAACACAGCACTGTGATAGTTCTGCTTTAAATTGTCCCCAGTACGAGGCGATTAAAATGAGAATTTCTGGAGGCCCTGGCACAGGATGGCCAGAGCAGCTGTGGCTGCCCCTGGATCCCTGGCAGTGCCCAAGGCCAGGCTGGAGCAGCCTGGGACAGTGGAAGGTGTCCTTGCCATGGCAGGAGTGGCACTGGGTGGGCTTTAAGCTCCTTTCCAACCCAAACCAGTCTGGGATTCTACAGTGTGATCCTATGATTTCCTAGATATTTGTCTAAAATGACAAAACCAGGTTTGTGTTAAGGTGCCAAGATTAAATGTCCTGAGTGTAGTCAGTGCTCCTGGAGCCTCCCCTGCCCCTCTGGGCAGTCCCTGTCCCAGTCAGTGGTCACCCGGCAGCCACCAGGAACCCAAGGACCCTGAGCTTGCCTTTGGCTGGAGTGGGAATCAGTCAAACCCTTAAATATCCACCCCACCAAGCCCAGCAGGGCACCCCTGCTTGCTGCAGGGCAAATCCCACCTATTTAGCCACCCAGGGCAGGTCTAGATAGACCTCAGTGGTCTCTGCAGGACACCACCCCAGCCTCCTGCACAGCCCCTGGCAAATGCCAAACCAACTGCTCATCTCTGTGGTTTTGAGTAGCCAAATAATCTCAGCTCTGAAAGTGCCAAGCCCTCCCTGCTCCCGCTGGGACTGAATCCACTCAGCACCTCCAGAATCACTGAATCACTTTCTTGCAGCTGCTCTACTCCAGAGCCAAAGGAAAAGAGGCACCCAGTGCCCAAACCTCCCCTTGCAAAATGCCAGCAGGATAATTTTCTTATTCCATGTGAAGGAGCTGAAGGCAACACAAAAAAAAAGTGCAATAGCTAAATGCAGGAGTTTGAAAATTACTCATTGTGCATTCATTTTTCTTATTTAAAATTACTCCTTTCCAATGGACTCCCTGTCACGGTTAGAAAAAAATAAAAAAGTTATGAAGAGGTCATTAACAAATATTTCTATTAGAGTAAGATAAAATATTAGATATTTTTAAACTCTTATGTTTCAGGTGCTTGTCTGGGTTTCTTTGGGCTTGCCAGGGAGGGAAAAGTTACTTACTTTCCTCCAGTTAGCAGAGACAGAGTGTGAAGGACCAGGGCTCTTTAACTCCCTGGCTTTTCCTTCAGGGCACAGACATCAGGAACCCCCCTGGGTTGCTGTGGGAGGGTTTCTGAGGGGCTGGGCACCCCCTGGCAGCCCTGGCAGGTGGGAAAAGCAGTGATGGGAGGGTGTGGGATCGTGGCTGAGCAAGAGCAGCCGGATTAATTCCGTCCTGCCTGGATTAATTCCGTCCTGCCCGGTGCTCCAGGGAATTGCTCTTCCCAGCTAAGTGAGAAAGGTCAGTCAGGAAGGAAGCTCGTGTTTTCAGGCATATTAAACCACTTGGTGCTGGCTGGAGAATCATCACAAATGCCTGGGCAGCTTGGAAATGTTAAAGCCAATTAAAACAAGGAGAGACAAGCCCAGAGAGGAAACCTGCTGGAGCTGCAGAGGAAGGAAACCGGGAAAATCACCTTTAGGAAAAGCAGAGGAATTGCTGTGAGGGCCTCACGTGCACAGGCCTGTGCTCCTATTCTCACCATGATAACAAAAAACAGGAATAAAAACTGCCCGTGGCTTTTCCAAATTCTCTTCCCAGAGCACCATGGATGTGCCTCGTTCCTGTAACTCCAGTGCCTTTCTGCCTTTCTGCAGTGGCATCTTAGGTTGAGGTGGAATGTGTGAGTAAGGGCATTCATTTGGGGATCTCCCTCCAAATGGAGAAAAAACCCCAAAATCACAAAAAAAAAAAAAAAGCTGTCTAAGGGTGAATCAGCTTAGCCTGAAGCCAAGGCAGTTGAAGCACTCAAATATCCCTGAGGTTTGGTGAGGCCAGCCCTGGTCAATGTTCTAAAAACTGCCAAAGAAAGGGCAGAAAAATCCCAAACAAAACCAATGAAGAAAACGCCCAAAAATTGTGCAGAAAGCGTAATTTCTATTCCATAATTACTATTCCATAATTACTATTCCATAATTACTATTCCAGTTCCAAAAGTTTGAAAAACACAAGGAAAGACCCAGAAGCATGGGATTGATTTAAAAAACAGAGAAATTCCTGTCAAGCAATTGCACCCGTGATTCCTTTTTGTCTGCTCACAATTTCTGGTTTTTTTGGAATCCTCTTAAGACACATTTTTGAATTTTTAAGCACATCCCTGATGGAGAAACACACCGGATTGGAGTTTAATTTTAAGTTTTAATTTTTTAAAATTATGAATGTCTGTTCTTGAGTGTCAATGACAAGATAAGGGGCAAGGTTATCAGACCCCAGCTGTTACAGGGACTGTGCTGGTGTGATGAGGGTGACCTGAATCAGCCTGGAAAGTGTCCCTGGCCATGGCAGCAGGGTTGAAACTTTAAGACCTCTTTGAGATCTCCTCCAGCCCAAACCATTCTGTGATTCCAAGATTTCAGTTCCTGCAGAAACTTTGCTTTTGGCCAGCTGTGCAAACCAGACCTTCACATTTCCCACCCGGTGGGTGAAGCTCCTGGAGCTCCTCTCTCCCCAGCCTGGAGCTGGATTTGTTTCACTGCTGCCCCTGGGTGCAGGAATTCTGCGGTTCCAGCGCTGTGCTGAGCTCTCCCTTGGCACCAGGCACGTGTGTGATGTAGCACATTCCTGCCAGGCTTCATTCCCCAGCCCTGGCTCGGGCTGACACCCCCTCAGAGCCAACAGCCTGGAAAATGTCTGTCTGGAGCTGCCTCGAGCAGCTTGTTGGGTGTGACACACGGCTGTTCCGGCTCTTCTGGCTCCTTTGAGATGGAGATGAGAAGTTTTTCCACACCTGGAAATGTTCCTCCTCCTCAGCATCACGGGGGGGCATGGTTTGAGTGAGCTTAGAAGCAACTCTGAAATTAAATCAGCTCCCTGAAAGGTTTAGCCGTGTCCAGCAAAAAGCTGTACAAGGGTGGGAGAGGGAAGGAAAAGGTGTTTTTAATGCTCCTAATGGACAAAACGTTTTAAAGTGTAGAGCATGCTGCATGTTTAATCGAAATTAGCAAGGAACAACTTCAAACCACTTTCACTCAGTTGATTGTGCCACCTCTCTAGCAGCCTCAGAGCTGTAAACCTCACATAAGCTGGTTTAGCTCCTGCTGGCAATTACCAGAGCCAGGTGTGAGCACCCAAGCACATCTCCATTTGGGATGTTCTGTGCTTTAATTACATCTATTTAGAGTCACTTGGGCAAATCCAGTGGCACTCCTCTCATCCAGAGCAGAGGCCAAGTGCCAGAGTGCTAATTGCTTCGTTCCCGTGCTCCAGCGTGGTTACCAAGCCTGTGCACACCCAGCGTGGCATTTCCATCTATGGCCACAATATAGAATAAAAATGCCTGCAGTTCCTGGGGCCATATGGAATTTCCCCCGCCCTCAGGCTTCCTAGAAGGTGATTTTAAAGACACAAGAGCTCGAGGCCAGGAGAGCTGCTGCGTGACATTTGCAGTGAGACATCCTTCCAACAAGTGTTGGATGGAGAAAAATCAAGACTCATCCCTGCAGTGCGTGCTCTGGAGAGAGAATCCCACAAGCAGGAAGCGAGCACAGGGGAGCTGTGGGTGCCCTCATGCCTTGGGGGTGTGTGGGCTGTGAGGAAGGGGTTGGCAGCAGCAGCGGTGCCAACAGGCCATGGCACAGATGTTCTCAGCTCCTGCTTCTGGATGTGAGACAGGCAGGCAACCCCACCTCCTCACGGATCCGAAACAGTTGTGGAGTTGCTTCTTCAAGTCCCAGGCTGGTTGAATGAGGTCCTTGCAGCTGCTGTAGGGTGCCAGTGATCTATCATGATACAGCTGCAGTAGCCAACATCCTCTCTGAGACTGCAGTGTCTCTCTCAAAGCCAAAAAAAAAGGAAGGGTGAGTGTCCGTGGGGCGTGTGCTGCATTTCAGAGCAACAGAGAGATCATTTCAGATGCAGGAGCAGCAAACTGAGCAAGAAATGTTCCATGGGATAAATTCTATTTTATCAACCAAGGCTGAACGAAAAAATGGGAAATGAAACCTTGGGCAGGTGATTCAGTGTCTCAGAGACCATCCCATGACCTCCAACCCTGTTTTGTGATCACATTTACGAATATTTAAATGTGGTAATTAAAACGTGATGGGGTCACTCATGGGCTCCAGGGAATACCCATGTCTGAGGGCAGAGGTGAGATGTGCACGTCCTCAAACGGGGACCTCGCCTGCTCGTGTCACGTGCCCTGTTCTTCCCCGTGAAGGTGACATTTGGGAATTTCTCCATAATTCATCTTTCATGCAAATCACCACGGTGTGGCCTCCACAGCACATGGAGCCTGTTGTCCCATGGTGCAGGAGGATGGGATGCATTTCCCAGGGAATTTCACTGTCCCCATGCATTTTACACTCCTCTGTCTGCCACGTGCCCTTGGTGACACCACCCACGCCAAGCTGTCCCTCTGGCAGGGTGTCCATGCCTGTGTCCCTGGGGTGTCACCAGGAGGCAGCTCCAGGGCTGTGTGCTGTGCACAGCCCCTTTTCACCCCTGGTGATGCCTTAGGTTTTAACTTTTATATTTTTCAAATTCTGTACTGTTCAGAGTGTAACTCTGAAGTTCCTTGTAGCCTGTAATTTCTGCTCTCTCGTGCTGGGCAGACACAACAAAGCCACTCCAGGCTTTGCCTTCAAGGACAGCCAGGCTGTTCTAGGCCCAAAATGTGTAAACCAAAGCCTCTGAGGGGAGAGCAAGCTGAGGGGAATGACATCATTGAACTGGGGCTTTAATTGGAGAATTAACCCTGATATGCAAATGAACCAAACCTATAAAGGTGTGAAGAACTCGTGACCTGTCATCCATCTTAGGGTCCATTTTGGCAGCAGCCTCTGGTTCCCCCAGGGTGTACCTTGAAGGCCCTTCAAATAAACACCTATCTTTATTCCCTTACTCTTGTCTAGTCTCTGTTTCTAGGTGGCTGGAGAAGGCATCACTGGGACAGCGCTCTGACATTTCTAACCTCTCCCTTTCCCTTCCCACAGCTGACAAAGAGGCTGACGAGTACTACATGAGGAGGAGACACCTGCCCGACCTGGCAGCCCGGGGCACGCTGCCCATCAACGTCATCAAAATGTCTCAGCAGAGCAACCACCGGGACAGGCCCCGCCGTCCCATTCGGGCCATGTCCCAGGACAGAGTGCTGTCCCCTGAAAGGATCATGCCCGAGGAGTTCAGCATGTCCTATGAACGGATCCTCTCCGACGAGCAGCTCCTGTCAGCAGAGCGCCTGCACTCCCAGGACC
This sequence comes from Monarcha castaneiventris obscurior, assembly GCA_026261815.1. Taxonomy (NCBI): domain Eukaryota; kingdom Metazoa; phylum Chordata; class Aves; order Passeriformes; family Monarchidae; genus Monarcha; species Monarcha castaneiventris. The sequence continues at coordinate 732,455 of JAMPIT010000493.1, forward strand.
CGCTGCTGTCCCCGGAGCGGTCGGGGTACCCCGAGCAGTCCATGTCCAGGGCATTGTCACACACGGATGTCTTTGTGTCAACACCGGTCTTGGATCGCTACAGGATGTCAAAAATGCACTCCCATCCCAGTGCCTCAAATAACTTGTACAATACCTTGAGTATGAACCCGACCTCGGCCAAGCGCCAAGCGTTCGCCTCGCGCCGGCACAACACAGTGGAACAGCTGCATTACATCCCCGGCCACCACCACCACTACCGCACCGCCAGCAAAACAGAGGTGACTGTTTGACATGACCCAGTGCATTGTAGATACTCCTTAAGGACTGGGGTGGCCACAGCACCCCGTTCTGCAGTGGCCTTATAGGCCAAGATAACCTCTACTAACTCAGTGTCTGCAAAGACTTCTCTGACAGTCCCATCCGCGTTGTTTTTAAAGACACCCCTTCATCAGTGACACAGGAAGAGCTGAAGCAGCAGTCAGACACTAGTGAGGGGTAACAGAGAAAATTTCCTGATGTGCATCAGTTTCTGTCAAAGAAAGCCATAGTAATCGATGGCTCCTTCCAAGGGCTCACCTGCATTGTCCCATAGTTCCCATTAATTCAGGACTTTTCAGTTGCTCCAAGGAGAAGCAGCCTGAGATAGGGAGGAGGAAATGCAAGAAGGGGCCTCATTCTTGGTCCTTGTTTTTTGGCCTTTCTGTAGCAAGCAGGGAAGTTCTGGCTGCTGGGGTCACCCCCAGGCTGCTCGACACCCGTCAGCACCCACACATCTGTTCTCTGTCACCCTTGGAGCAAGTTCAAGGGCAGACTTTCCTACGGGACTGGCAGATCTAGGGACAAGAATAGCCTGGCTGAGAAATAAAGTTTTAGTTTATATTAAATATACTCATAAGATAAAAAAAACATACTAGTGCCTACAAATCGCCTGCTCTCTCAGTGTAGGAAGTAGTGGGGTTGATGTGTTCAATAAGCACAAATATGCTGAAATGCTTGTTAGACCCTTTTCTCCACTCATTCTAGTATCTTGGTGTCTCCAACATGTAAATAGGAAGGAGGAAGAGGGTTCCTCTTCCTCCAGCTTCTTGCCACTGCTGAAGCTGAAGCGCCAGAACCCGTTCAGCTCCACACTGCTGACCTGTGCTGGGGGAGGTCCTGACCCCACCGAGACCCCCGCGAGCCAAGGCTGCCACGCCTGTCACCGAGCCTGGATTTCTCCCCAGAAGTTTCTTTTCCTGATAGCATTTTCCATGGCCCAGTTCCCCTGTTTCTGAACGTTTTCTCCTCCCATTTACAGCCTAGAACTCCATATGTAGCAAATCTTTCCCCAGCCCTTAGCAGAGGCACAAAGCTGAGGGTGTCTGTTTACCGAAAAGCAGGTTGGTAACTTTCCGTGGTTTTCTCTCCCTTGCAATGGCCTCCCAAGAAAACCTTCCAAATTCCAATTCCACTGAGTCCCAATCCTAACCATGAAGACAGTTACATTTCATCCATATAAATTATATATCCAGCATAATTATAATTAATGGGCATGTTGTATATCTGATATAACGCTAATTAGATACTGTATATTTGTAAAATCTTTAAAACATAGACTCGTGGGTCCAGAATTTGTGAGGGTTTTACCTTTGGCTTTCCAGACAGATTGGGCTTTGCTTTGTTTTTTTGTTTTGTTTTGGTTTTTTGGGGTTTTTTTTTGTTGGATTTGGATTTGGTTTTTCCTTTCTTTTTTTTTTTCCCTTTGATTTGTGTTCCTACCAAATTCCGTAGAACCGACTCCCACCAGAACACACGGCCAGGAAAGGGTCTCAGAGGGTTTGAAGGCCAGCCAGACCCAGTGCTGGAGCTGGGGGTGCTGGACACTGTCCCTGGTGTGCCCTAGAGGCCCCACCACACCCCCACACACACCCAGTGGATCACCCTCCTCCGGGTGAGATGATGACTGATGTCAGGCTGTGAGCACATCCCTGTGCATTTCTCTTCCTGTCCCACCTCCCCACACTGCCTCTTTTCCTACATGGCTCTTCATTAGGCTTCACTGAACTTTGCTCTGCCCTTCTCCCTCCCCTCAAATACCTCCCACCTCCTGGCCTTAATGACATTCCCAGTCCAACATGTCAAGTCCTGTAGCAAACAATGATCCTAGGGCCCGGGCGTGAGTCTCCTGTGGAGGCTTTGGTGCAGCACCAGGTTTTTCTGGTGCAGGGTAGGCTGGAAGAGCGCGTGTCCTTACCCCAGTGGGACTTACAGGTGGGCCTCAGTGGGGTGTCCAGGTGGCCTTTCTCTTTCCCAGACTGTCCTGGAGCTGGTCCTGTTTCCAGAGCTTTATCCTGCCCCACCTGATGGAGACTCTGTTGAGAAGGGCTTCATCAGTGAGAGGTTACTGGGGCTTTTTTTGACGGAAACTGAGCTGGGAAGGAATAAACAAAAACTGTCTCCAGGGTCAGATCCTGCAGCCTTGGGCAAAATCACCTGGGGCAACAACCAGAACTGTCTGTGGATCAGGGGGGCAGTTCATGGCATGGGAGGGATGAGAGAGAACAGGCTCACACCTCATCTCCTGGCACCCCTCCCTTGATGGACACTACTCTCCCCTGACTACCTCCAAGCTCCTCAGCTCAGCCCCTGGATATTTCCTCCCAGAAGACAATCCCTGTGAAAACATTGTCCTTGCTGACCTTCCCACAGGCTGAAGTGAAGAGAAGAGAAACTGTCCTGGCTGAAGGGGAGGCAGCCCCTGCTGAGGTTCTGGGGCTCTTCCACTCTCTCTTGGCCCGAGCAAAGCCAGGGAGATCTGAACGCTGTGGGAGAGCAGAGTCCACTGTAGAGTCTCCAGGAGCTGTGGTGGCAGAGCCGGAGAGGAGGTGACGGTGGGAGGCTGTGGGTAGGTGAACACTCCTCTTTCCATGTCCATAGCTGTGTGTCTCAAGCTCGAGTCATCTTCTAAATGTGCCATTTGTGAACTGAGAAGTTGCTGGACCAGATGCAAATTCGGAAATTTTTTGTTCAAGTAGCCCATGCAGGTGCTGAGCTGTGCCTGGGCCATTTGACCTCTGTGTCTTCTCCTGTTCTGGCTAACAAATATCACAGACCCTCTGCTGACGTGTCCTACCTGGGCAAGAATCCTCCAGAGAAATCTTAGCCTCATTTCCTTGTCTTTTTTCCACCCACTCAACTGTTTCAAGCAGATGTGTCCCACAAGGAGCCTTTTTAGGCCAAATCTCTTCAGGGACTCTGCCACCACCACAGAAAATTTTCAGCAAATTCCCTTGGGAAGGAACCATGCCCTGGATACCACCTGGGCACCATGTGTTCCCTCTGTGTGCTGGAATGGGTTGGTAGATGGGGCAGTGGCATTTCAGCACACACAGCTGTCCTTAGGTCATTTTTTTTCCTTATTCCTCCTTCTGAGAGTTTGTCACTGAAAGAACACTTGGCCTGGGACCCAGTGTCATGACACACGGCCTGGTCCCTGGCACTTCAGTTCCCCATGGTCCACACGTGATGATAATGGGAATTTCCAGTTCTATGGAGGGATCAGACCATAAGGTCTATGAAGTGCTTTGAGACCCTCTCACAACAGAAACTGTAGAGCAGCAAAGTGTTTTTGTTAATCTTGTTTGTCATTGTCCTGACACATGGTGTGTGATGTGTCACAATCCACTGTCTGCCCAGAACGAGAGTGCCAGGCTGGGGGTTGCCCAGATTCCCATTGCTCTCCTCCTGGCCAAGGTCCTGGCAGGTAGCAGCTCTAAGGGATGCTGTTCCCTGCACTGTGACCTTCCTGCTTCCTTCTCCCCATGTCTGAGTCCCCACAACACCCCGCACTCAGGAGAACAGCAGGGAGCAGCCACATTCCTCTGTACAGTAAAATATAACCTGCCTTGATTAATCTCATATACTCTGAAGAATTGATCTGTCTTTTTCTCCACCCGCAGGTGCAAACACACACCTGGGGAGTGTCCAGCTCCCAGAGTGCATGTGCAGGGGCTGGGGGAGGGGGATGTAGAAAAATTTATATTATTTCCTACAAGCTGATAATTATTTGTGTTCCCTGCGCAGCGACACATCCTGGGTGGCTGCACTGGGTTTTATACAACTTTCTGTGTATGTGTATATGGACACAAATATATATACACATACATACTGCAAAACGCAATCAACACGTTCTGACTGACCCTGTACCAATCGAAGCTTCCAAACTGTGTTAAATCATTCTTTGAAACGTGGAAAACTGTTTTTAATGAACCACACACAGCACCACACGCAACAGAAACTTTGTCATAAAAAGCCTTCTAATGCCAGTGAACCGTGTTCTAAGGGAAAAAAAAGAAATATTTTTCAATGTTTTAATGTTCCTTTTATAAACGATGAGCTGTTACTTGGGGATGGGGGTGGGTGGGAAGAAACAGAGACAGCTGTCCGGGAATAAGCCCTCCTTCCCTGGCCTGGATTTAATTTCTGTCTGCCAAGCCTGGCTGGCTGCAAAGCTGCTCCCAGGAACCCGAGCTTCCCACATGCACATTTCTGCCCTATCAGAAGCATTCCCACCAGGAATCTGCAGGAGCCTGGCATCAAGTTTTTGTAAGAGATGGTTAGTTCCTGGTAGCTGGGAAGACATCCTCATCTTCTTCCACCACCACAAAGAAAATCGCCATGAAACAGGGTAACTTTAATTGTGTTTGAAATACGTGTTCTCTTTGTGATCAATTTGCCATCTTCAGCTCATGGAGAAATAGCTTGTCTTAGTTTGGTTTCAGATTCAGTGCTTAATGTGGAAGGAGGGGCTCTGCTGAAATACCTTCAGCATGAACAGGTTTCATGTTCAGGAGTGTTTCAGCTGAGTGAAAGAAGGGAAATGTGTGAGAAAGGGGCTTAAATATTTTCCTAGCGAGTGTTGTTAGCAATAAGCCCGTGCTGGGGCTGCTTCTTGGGGAGCAGCCACTTCTGTGCTGTGTGTCCACAGGCAGGTGGGAGAAGGGATCATTCCCAGCTCTCTCCGTTGTGAGAGGAGCCCTCACTGAGCCAAAATCCCGGCTGGGAAAAGCCAACTGTGTTTTGCCCAGGGTGAGGGGAGAGTTGGATGGGGCCTTCTGGGCGTGTTGGTGTCAGTCTGAAAGAGATCTCTGCTCCCAGCACCCCGGGTCTCCATCTCGGGAGGTCTCTCTCCATTCTGGGAGGTCTCCATCTCAGGAGATCTCTCTCCATCTCAGGAGTCTCCATGCCAGGAGGTCTCCATTCCAAGAGGTCTCCATGCCAGGAGGTCTCCATTCCAAGAGGCCTCCATGCCAGGAGGTCTCCATTCCAAGAGGTCTCCATGCCAGGAAGTCTCCATTCCAAGAGGTCTCCATGCCAGGAGATCTCTCTCCATCTCGGGAGGTCTCTCTCAATCCCAGGAGGTCTCTCTCCATCCCGGGAGGTCTCTCTCAATCTCAAGAGGTCTCTCTCCATCCCAAGAGGTCTCTCTCCATCCTGGGAGGTCTCTCTCCATCCCAAGAGGTCTCTCTCCATCCCGGGAGGTCTCTCTCAATCCCAAGAGGTCTCTCTCAATCCCAGGAGGTCTCTCTCCATCCCGGGAGGTCTCTCTCAATCCCAAGAGGTCTCTCTCCATCCCGGGATGTCTCTCTCAATCCCAAGAGGTCTCTCTCAATCCCAAGAGGTCTCTCTCCATCCCGGGAGGTCTCTCTCCATCCCAAGGGTCTCTCTCCATCCCGGGAGGTCTCTCTCAATCCCAAGAGGTCTCTCTCAATCCCAGGAGGTCTCTCCCACCCGGAGGTCTCTCTCCATCCCAAGAGGTCTCTCTCCATCCCGGGATGTCTCCATCCCGCCCCGCTGCCGGGAGGAGCCGCTCCCCCTGCCCCACTGCTCCGCCGCTGCTCCCGCCCGCCTGCAAACCCCTGAGACATTTTTGTAGCAAGAATTTCTTGGCTCTGAGAAAGACACTTCCTACTGTAATATTTTTAGTTTGGGGGACAATATTTCCTAAGAGGGGTTAAGTGGATATTTTTGTGCTTTAGCCCAGTTTATGGATTCCATGTTTATTATACAGTAGTACTGAGGAGGAAGTACATTTGTATCTGTAACTTTGCACAGACTCTTGGTTAACCATTAAACAAGCTTCAAGATGAGCAGTATTTGACTGTTTTTCTCTGTATTATTCTTGTTGTTATACCTACCTGTAAAAGCACATTCTGTATGTACTGTAAACAAAAATATTATCAGTTTAGTAAAATTTAGAGTCTTAAGGATTTTTCCACTTTTGTCAGTAACAACTATTTATGGATTAAAAAAATAAAGGCAATTTCAACATATAAATTGTTTCTTTTTGATATCTGTTGGGGGGATATAAAAGCCATTTTCTTGGCAGCCTTCCCAATCTTTGTAACCAGCGTTTGAAAGGTAGATATCTGTGATTCTGTGTGTAGTTAAATAGCATCTATTAAAATGAATGCTGCAAGGTCTGGAAGACTCATTATTTTTATGTATTTATTTACTGCATTTCATCATCGTGCCAGGAAAAAGCAGGGGGAGCAGAGAGACATTACCACTTGCTGTAAAATTTTGTCTCACAAGCCTAGAGGATTTTATTTTAAAATTGCCCTTCTTTAAGTTTGCCTCCATAATCCATGATATTGTCTCCATCCAGAAAGCCTCGGATTGCAAAGTTGGAACCTGTGGAATGTCCCACAGTGGTGAGGCTTCCACGGGGGCTTTGCTTTTGCCCTCGGCAGTGGGGCACAAGCAGGAGTTTCCCCATCACCCTTCCAGGACCTGGAAGTGCCAAGGAGGTCAGGGTGGGTCTGGCTGAGCCCCCACTGCCACCTCAGGTGGTGTTTGGCAGAACTCAGGGCAAGGCCACCCACGCTTTACAACGCTGAGCTCAGCACTCCAGGAATAAGGATGAAATTGTCACTGCTAAAAGTTTCAGGAGACACAAAGAGCTTGGGATGCAAAGAGCAACAAAAGAGGGAAATTCTGAGTCCAGGGTGGGCTGGGTCCTTTGAAAATGAGGTGTCCTAATGCCACCAATTCTCTCAGATCTGCAGGAACCAGAGCAGGGCTGCTGGGGTGGATGTGGATGTCCGAGTGGAAAAGCATTCCAGCTTAAAACTGAGTTGGGGAAATGCTTTCCAGCAAGGTTTTTACAAAGCTCAGCATTTTAATTCAGCGTGAGAGGCTGAGGTGACAGAGTCAGTGCTTATAAGCACTTTTAGGGGGTGAAAAGTGTAAGGTGTTAAATGAGTCTTTAATCCAGGCTCAGAAGGGCTGGACCCACTTCCATGGAACAAATTATCAGGGAGACACAGAATGGGGGACGTGTCCCACTGCAGTAAATGCTGCATGCCTGCCAGCACAGGAGCTCTCTGAGCAGGAATCCACCTTTCTCTCAGCTGTTTCCATGATCAGAACCTACAGCTCAGCCAGTCCTTCTGTGAGAGTTGAAGCTCCCTTCAAACCCAGGGGTGTTTTCTGCCCACGGAGCAGAGATCTGTGCCCACAAGGTGTTTCTTCCCCGGCAGTCACACACTTAAAGGCATTTAATAATGAATGGGGCTTGGAAGAGCTTTCAGGAGCGTTTCCATTCCCTGCAGAGCAGAGAGGACATTGGAAGGAGAGACCTTCGGAAGTGACTCAGGCACGGAGTGAGTCAGGAGCACACTGGGAATACGATGCAGTTCCCCATCCTGCTTCCTTGTCGGAATGCCAGGTAGCAGCTCCTCTGTTCTGCCTCCAGCTTTGGGAAGCACTTTTTTATTTATTTTAATTTGAACTTCAGGGCTGCCGACAAAGCTCGGCCGCTGCCAAAACAGCTTCAGCTCCGCAGTGGCCGCGGGGCTGCTGTGGGACAGGGGACTGAGGGGAGGGCAGGGGACAAACCTCACAGTGTGTCCCTGTCACCCAAACACAGACAGGAAGGTTCCTCTGCTCATCCTGCTGCCTCTCCTTGCTTGACACAAGACTGCATCAGGTCAGAAATCGACTCAGGGCTGACCTCAGATGATTTAGTGTCACACTGCTGCCTCAGAGCTCCTTAGGAGCTGGGTCTGCTCAGGGACTGTGCAGGGTTGTATGGCAGTGCCTGCAGTGATCAAAGCAAAGCTCAGGAGCTGTGACCACTCATTCCATGAAGAATTTCCTCCTAATATCCAACCTAAACCTAAGCAGCCTGAGGCCGTTCCCTCTCCTCCTGTCCCCTGGGAGCAGAGCCCGACCCCCCCTGGCTGCCCCCTCCTGTCAGGGACTTGTGCAGAGCCACAAGGTCCCCCCTGAGCCTCCTTTTCTCCAGGCTGAGCCCCTTTCCCAGCTCCCTCAGCCCCTCCTGGGGCTCCAGCCCCTTCCCAGCTCCGTTCCCTGCCCTGGACACGCTCCAGCCCCTCCATGTCCTTCTTGTCCTGAGTGTCCCAGAGCTGCCCCCAGCACTGGAGGTGCCCGAGCAGTGCCAGCACAGGGACAGGCACTGCCCTGGCCCTGCTGCCACCCCAGGCTGGCACAGCCCAGGGGCCATTGGCCTCTTGCCCACTTGGGCACACCCGGGGTCATGTCCAGCCTCTGCCACCAGCACCTCTATTGGCCACAATCCCTTGTGACCCTGGTGCCTGAGCTGCTCCTCTCCCCCCTCTGAGTGCCCTGCTGTGTCCACTGGGGCAGAGGCACATCTTGGAACCCAGGAATGCTGCTGGGGACCCCCTTTCTCTCAAATGGGGGGGCTTGTGCCTTCTGGGTCGAGGTCCCTGGGCTGATGCTCCTTCTCTCTGCAGCCCTGGGAAGGAGAAGAACCCTGGATCCCCCTCCCTGCAACTCAGCTCCATGGCCAGGCCCTGAGCCACGGTCTGTCACTGTCTGTCAGGGACTGGGGCTCTGTGGGGGAGCAAACCCCATCCATTGTTGTCCTCCCTCGCTGAGCAGCCTGCTATTCACAGCAGATGAGAGACAAATTCCCAGCCCCGGTCCCGAGGGAGGCTGCCTTTTCAACTGTCCAAATTTCAGGCATGACTCACTTCCAGAGGCCTTTTCTGTGCCATTCATCACGGGCAGGGACGAGGCTGTGCAAAGCCGGGTTTATCTCCAGGCACGCAGGTGAAGGGCCCGTGTTATCCTCATTGCACAAAGAACTGAGGCTTGGGAAGGCAAGAGCAGATGTGTTGGTGCTTCCTGAGGGCCGAGTTTATGAAAGGAACAGGTTTTTAGAAGATTGACCATCACAGAGCACCTTTGGGCTTACAGGAAAAGCCTCGGCTTCAGCTCTGAATTTGGAGCACTGCTGGAAATTGCCTTCAGCAGAGAATGGGGCTGAATCAACACCATCTTTAGCGTGTGAACATCCACTCAGTGCACGGAGACTCCCAGGCAGCATCCTGCCCACGACCACATCCAACATCAGCCAGCAGCTCTTCCCTTCTCCATGCCCAAAACTGCTCCTGGATTTGGGGTGGGGCTCTCCAGGCAGCAGAATCCCTTCAGCAGCCAGCCCAGGGCTGCCCTGGAGCAGGTCTGGTTGTGCAGTCAATGAGGTGGGGCCACAACAAATGTGAGCTGCAGTCATGGATGGCTCCTTGGGCTGCACTGCTGCTCCTGTGTTGGTATTCCCTAAATGTTTTGGAGCTCCGTGTAATCACAGGAAATCAGTTTTATTCTTTACAGTAAATGCTCCTCAAGTGCAATCCCAGCTTCATCTTCCAACCCTGCCCTATTTTTCTCACATCAGCTCCCAGTTTTTCAGTTTGATGCCGAATCATCACTGAAAACTGTCACTGAGTGGAGTCTGGGAAACATTTGGAAGAGAATCTCTCCATTCAGGGGTGCCAGGATCCCACCTCTGCCCCAGCCCCGCCTGCCTTGACACCACCAGGGCACAGCGCAGGCAGAGCAGCACAGAAAGAAGCTGAGGGAGCTTTAAATCCTAGGATATCACTGTTACAAACCAGCAGCTAATTAGTAACAAAACCCCCACATTTCTCACCCAGTCCCTGCCCAGGAGCCATCGCTGTGTTCCAATTGCTGCATGCTCAATTTTGGGATCTTCTGCAAGGAACCTCCTTGTTAAAGCAGCCACCTTTGATACGGGGCTGCTCTGCTCCACCTCCTTTGAAGCCCATTATAAATATTAATTTAGGATTCTTTGGATCCCTGGCTGCAATTCTCTGACAGGAAACATCTCAGGCAGGAGGGCTGGTGTTAACCTGTTGTGCTGAGCTCAGCTCAGGGCTGGAGGCAACTTCATTCCTGTATTCATTCCTCTGTACAGTACAACCAAGACCTTCAGGAAATGAAGTTCTCACAAAGTTTTAGGTGTGCCCTTTTGGGAGTGTAGAGGCAGGCAGAAAAACCAGTCCAAGCAGCGGGCTGACTAGAGCGGGAATGATCAGTGCAGCCCCTTGCCTGGTCTGTGGAAAAGGATAAGTGAAGATTTATATCCCATATTTGTGGGATGGGGCAGGACAGCAGGTTGGGAGAGAAGTCCCAACTGCTTTCTTATTTACAAGCAATAAATTCATTATTTACAATTTATTATTGATTGGTTTTGGACCCACCAATACTATTTTTACTTGAGTGGAACTGACCTTTAGTGAAGATCCCAACAGAAATCCCTCTGAAATGCACCTCGAGTTGGATTCTGAGCACTTGAATGGCTCAGATTGTTTGAATGGCTGAAAGCCTTGCTCAGCTCACCCCACACTTGCCCTGTGGCCATGCCTGTGGGGTTAATGAGAGGATGCTGTCCTGGATCTGCAGAATGCTCCTCAAACACTCATTAGCACCTCCCCAGGTGATGCCTTAGGTTTTAACTTTTATATTTTTCAAATTCTGTACTGCTTAGAGTGTAACTCTGAAGTTCCTTGTAGCCTGTAATTGCTACTCTCTCGTGCTGGGCAGACACAACAAAGCCTCTCCAGGCTTTGCCTTCAAGGACAGCCAGGCTGTTCTAGGCCCAAAATGTGTAACCCAAAGCCTCTAAGGGGAGAGCAAGCTGAGGGGAATTACATCATTAAACTGGGGCTTTAACTGGAGAATTAACCCTGATATGCAAATGTACCAAACCTATAAAAGTGTGAAGAACTCGTGACCTGTCATCCATCTTGGGGTCCATTTTTGGAAGCAGCCTCTGGCTCCCCCAGGGTGTACCTTGAAGGCCCTTCAAATAAATACCGAACTTTATTCCCTTACTCTTGTCTAGTCTCTGTTTCTAGGTGGCTGGAGAAGGCATCACAGGAACCTCCAGGCAGCGTTCCCGCAGGGATTTGTCCCAAAGCCGCTGATTTTGGACAGGAGACACCACAGAGGCTGTGAAGCTGTTCAAGGCCTCGGGGATCTGCTCTCAGCTCTGCCCGTGTGACCTGGAGCAGGCACAGCTCTCACCTGAGGCCAGGGCAGTGCCGTGCCTTGGCCTTGGACACCACGGGGGTTATTCCTCTGCAGTGTCACAGGGGAGGGCAAGAAATGTGACCCATCATGGGCAGCAGGACCTTGCTTTCCATCTCCAGGTCCTACCTCACCCTCAGGCATGAGGAGAATTCACAGGAAGAGTTTTGCCTTTTGAGCAGGAAGGGGTCTCAATATTCCTTGCTGGAGATGAGCCCCCAGCTTGTGTTTGCTCCTCTGCAGACCCGGGGATCTGCAGAATTTCTTTGCATGGGATGAGAAACACATGAAGGAGAAGGAAAATCTTAGGGGAGGAACCCTCAACTGATGAGGATGGAGTGCCTGTCCCTCAGCCTGCAGGGCCACTGATGTCTCCTGCCACACCCCAAAAGCCACTGTCCATTTGTGGAAGCCACCATGCAGGGACCAGTGGCCAGTGCAGGGTCCCAGCTGGTCTCTCCTGTGTCTGGCAGCCTGTGCCCAGCCACGGCTGCACCTGGAGCAGTCAAACCCTGTCTCTGGTGCTCCAAGAAGGTGGAACCTGCTCACCCGAGGAGAGGCAATGTCCCTGTGCCTGGCTCTGTGTCACACTGACTCTTCCTGCAGGGTGATCTGGTCACGGTGTCCATCAAGAGCTGCCACTGAGGCAGTGCCTGGCTCAGGCTGTTAGCTGGATACCTGAGCTCTGTGTGCAACCAGTGAGTCCAGAGTAATTGCTCTGAGTGATAGCAGAGAGCGTGTTAGTGCTCATTAGAGACAAATTGCGCTGCCTGCTGCGAGCAAAATAAAGAGACATTTACCCAGGCTTTCTTCGAGGCTGTTTGCACAGAAACATCCCCTCCATGGGGCTGAAGAGCTGCTTTTAGCAGAGTCTCCAAGGATGGAGTGGGTAAATGAGGGCTGCCTGGCAAGGAGGGATGGGGATGGGGTGGTCTCCCTGCTCTGCCCGTGTTTGAGGGAGGTTGGCCTGGGGACATGCAGAGCTGGCTTTAAATGTAGAGCCAGCCAGGCGTGGTGGAAGAGCTTTGCCACCAGGGGAATCTGGCTTGGATTTTGGTTTAATCTCCTGCACTAACAGCCCCCTCAGGCTCTTTACATGCTGGAGTCAGTGCACTGCAGCGAGGTCACCACCCATCAGCTCTCCCTGTCCCTCCAGGCTGGGCTGGTTTCCAAGGCACAACCAACTCAGTGACACCTTTGAGTGCAAGCCTTTGTGTGCCACCTTTGTGTGGTGGCAGGAAAACAGCACAGCCTTTCTGTGGGTGAAGAGGGAGAGCCTTCAGCAGCAGCGATCTCCCCATCTCCCCCAGCCAGGCCAGGCCGTGTCTGACCTGCTGCCCCCCTTCTTCACCCAGCTCTGAGCACTGGGGGTGCTAATTCATGGTTGTCATCCACCCCTGTTAGGTTGGAAGGTATTTTTCCAAGGCAGCCTGGTAGCAGCTAATTGAAGAGATCAAAGAGTTCAAGAAACGGATTTAGTCAAATGTTGTATTATCTGATTAATTGCCTTCCACTGCACGTATTTTTCCCAAGGTAAATTCAAGTTAGCACCTGTTGAAGAGCCTATTAGTCACTGGCTGGGCTCTGCTGCACTGCAATTCAAAGGCTTCCCGTGTTGGAATCCAAAGGCTCTCCATGTGAAATAGGACAATTCCTCCTTGTCCCAGCAGGCAGCCACCTCCTTGCTTTGTAACTAAAAAAACTCTACACGGCCCAAACGTGCAGCCACCACATCCAGATGTGTCCCCAAGCCTGAACAGCCTGCCCTGCTCCCCAGGACATGGTGGCTGCCTCTTCCCGTGGTCCCTTGTCCTCTGTCCTGCCCCTGCAGCACCACAGCCAGGGCTGGGTTGAGGACAGCCCTGCAGCAAGCAGGAGGTCACTGGGCATCGTGGGGTTTGTATGGGGTGGTGGTAGGTGTAAGGTTTTGGTGTGTAGGGATTCGGGCGGTCGGGACAAACGGAGACAGGAGATCTCTGGTGCTGGTCTTAGAGCATGAGATTTATTGATGAGGGCATGGGTGTAAGGGACCTGCTAGGAGCTGCCAGACACAGCTCGAAGCAGGTCAGAGAAGCAGTGAAGAGATGCAGGGGTGCAGAAGTGGTATAGAAAGAAAAAGAGAGCGAGTTCCTGTTTGCAGCACAATAAATCATCTTTTGTGCTGAATATTCTAATTTCCATTAACCAATCTCGAACAAGCTACAAATCTTATAACATTTACACACAGCCTATAGGAATCATTGCATTACCATAAGGCGTTACATTTTAAACTCTAAAAACTACGTTTATGGACCCTCTGCCAGGTTGGCAGGGTCTGCTCTGACCCTTGGACCTTTCTGCAAGCAGAGGGCATTGTTTAATCAAAGGGGATTATTTTCAGCCGGCCACACCGTTGTTTTCCAGTTGTTCAGTAACTGGGGTTGGGTAACTCAAAGCTTGTCTTCATTTCAATGTCACTTATAATTTTCATATTCTCAGTATCTTTTGCCAGGCAGTCACATCTATGAGGCTTTCCTATTTCCTGTTCTCCAACAGGTAGGGTCATCTTTTTGTCCTCCTGCAGGTTTGTGTCCTCCTGCAGAAGCCAGGACACTCTGGAGGGTGCTCTGGGGGTGGTAACTGCTCTGCCCCACGCTCAGCCCCTCTGAGAATGGCAGTGACAACCTCGGGGAGCTGTGGGACACTGGAGCAAACCCAGAGCAGCTGTTCTCAGAGGTGGTGAGCACGGGCAAGATCCCATTTGCATCTCACATGGGTTTGTTCCGTTTCAGTCATGCTCCCTGGTGTTCTTGCAGAGAGGTCTGGCAGGGCTCTGCAGCTGACGCAGCCCTGACCAAAGCTGATCCCAAAAGCACCAGCACTGACCTGGATTTAGGGGTCAGAGCAGCACCGTAACTCAGCGTGACTCAGCAGCAAGGAAGCCAACCCTGCTCGGAGATGTTCCAGCAGAGGAGAGGCCCAGGGCAGGGAGGTGACTCCAGCCCCTGGGGAGGACGGGCTGAGACCATCCACTCCCATTAGAGGGATGATAAAGAGGGAGCCAGTGCAAAAAAGAGCCATAAAAATGATTTGAGGGTGGAAGAGAACACTTTGAAGTGAAGGATTTAAAACCTCAACCTGTTTAGCTAATTGAGGAGACACTTGAAAGACAATGTGCTCACAACACGGAGCGGCTTGATGTGGAAAAACACCAAGTTCTGAAAGGCTCCTCAGTAAACTGGGAAAAGCAACAGGAGCAGGGGCTGGGAGCTGAAGCCAGGCATATTCAGAGTGGGAAAAAACATGCAGAATTTTCCCAGGAAGGATGAGACAAGCACTTATAAAAATAATTAACTCTTTCACTCTTAATTATTTAAAGATATCTCTTTTGTTTGTCTCCAGTTTAGTCCAGCATGGTTTCACCCACCACTCTGCTCCTTGGTGCAGCCCCAGAGCACTGCCAGAGCATCCTCAGCTCCCCAACAGGTCTTGCAGAAAGATGTTCATGCCCCATGCATTCCGGGAGTCCCTTCACACGTTGTTCTGGTCACTCTTTCCAAGGGCAGGTTGATTTTCTGTGGAATCTAAAATATTGGGTAACCAAGTGCTCGTGCAGCAACGACCTGGGGGAGAACCAAAATCCTGTCTAGGGCTTTGCACATGGTCAGCACCCATTTCCTTCCAGCTCTGCACCTCCCAGTGAGCCGGGCCCTCCTCTGGACCTGCCAGCCAGCTCACATCCTGCTCCTTCCCAGCACAAATGGGCCTGAGCAAGATCTCTCCGTGGGCTGCCCTTTTCCTTGTGTCTTGCTGATCCATCTCCCTGGAACTCAGGTTTAACCAACAGAACGATTTTCCAGCAAGACTGAGAGCATTTGCTTGCTGGCTTGTTTGAAGATGGATGTGGGCAGTGGAATGCCTCAGGCTGTTCTCTTTTCCAGGGAAGAACCGGATGCATCTTGATTTCCCAGTGCAACCCTTTTGGGTTGCCATGATGTCTTCGAGATCATGCATTATTAAAATAATTATAAATATTTCTTACGCACATATCGTGCGCAACACAACGGGAGAGCTGGAAGGGGTTTGAGACGGGGCCACCAGGAATGTTTGGAGGAACCCTGGTGATGCCTTAGGTTTTAATTTTCATATTTTTCAAATTCTGTGCTGCTTAGAGTGTAACTCTGAAGTTCCTTGTAGCCTGTAACTTCTGCTCTCTCGTGCTGGGCAGACACAACAAAGCCTCTCCAGGCTTTGCCTTCAAGGACAGCCGGGCTGTTCTAGGCCCAAAATGTGTAAACCAAAGCCTCTAAGGGGGGGCAAGCTGAGGGGAATGACATCATTGAACTGGGGCTTTAATTGGAGAATTAACTGTGATATGCAAATGTACCAAACCTATAAAGGTGTGAAGAACTCGTGACCTGGGGTCCATTTTTGGAAGCAGCCTCTGGATCCCCCAGGGTGTACCTTGAAGGCCTTCAAATAAATCCTGACCTTTATTCCCTTACTCCTGTCTAGTCTCTGTTTCTAGGTGGCTGGAGAAGGCATCAATGGCAGCTGTCGTACTGTGATCAGCTCATCACAAGGCCATGGAGGAGCCAGCAAAGGGGATGGCCAGGGTGGGGGCAAGCTCTCACTCCCAGCAATCTCAGCCTATTCTTTAGACACGGCTTAACGTTAAACCGGACACTGCGCTGTGTGCATGTGGAGGGTGAAGAGATGGCTCCTGACAAAGCACTTCTCATCCTCTGTCAGTGTTAATGGAGGTGTTTTATTGTTATCTGCATCACTTGCTCCATCCTCCTGCCTCCTGGCTCTGCTCCCAGCTGCAGAGGTCATCTCAAGTCGAGCAGATCCCAGCTGGCAATCCAAGGTCTCATTAATTTGCAGAGATGCCGCTCGTTGCTGTCCCCACACCGAGCAGTGAGGCTGACCCTTGGCTCTGGGTGCTCTGTCACATGTCACAGGTCCCTGTCCATGCTGTGCCAGCAGCCCAGCCCGGCTCAGCAGCAGATGCTGGCACTGACACAGCCCAGATGTTCCTACACCAAACAGGCTGGGGACAAATGAGTCCCGAGAGGTGGCAGATCAGGGTGGTGGCCTGGATGATGCAAACAGGGACAGGAGCAGGGACCTGCAGGCAGGCAAAGCTGGCAGCTGGGCTTTCTGAACACCAGGCCATGCCAGCTCCTCTGTGATCTCCGAGTGGAGCCACGATTGGTTCCCTAATTAGCCCCAAACTCCCTTCCCTGAGGAGTTGATTCACCCTCGGGCTGCAGCAGAGGGGGCAGAGCACTGAGGGAAGCACTCACAGCCCCGATGTGCTTTATCTCTGGACGAGGTTTGCCTCTGGAAATCGCCCTGTGATGATGACTTATCTGGAAGATAAGGAGCAGAAGCAAAGACAATCTCTCAGCTCTCCCTGTGCCTGCAGGGATGGGGAGCTCTCAGCTGCGCTCTGAGCCGTGAGCTAAACACGGCGGCCCTGGAGCAGGGCTGGGCTCTCAGGAAACCCATCAAAAGCAGAGCTGTTCCCAGCTCACTGCTGAGCTCTGGACACGTTTCCAGCCCTGCCAGGAGGATGTGCTGGCAGCACCAGCCAGCCCCTTCCACTTGGAGGGCACACCAGGCCACGATCCCTGACCGAGTCCTTGCTCCCAGCATCTGCCAGGCAGGCATCCCCACCCACTCCCCCTGCATTTCCCAAAGGAAAGTTTTATTTCCTTTATAGTTTTATAGATTTTATTTATAATTAGTGTATGATACATTATTGAATGAAATGCCTCCCCTGGACTAAGCCCACTGTGCAGTTATCTCTGTCAGCCCAACCTGGAATTGCATCATTTGTTTGTTTGACAAGACCCAAGTCCTGCAAAGCCTCAAAATCTACAACAATTACCTTGCTGGCCTTTAATCCAGCATTAGAGGGATTCCACGTGGCCTTTAATTCAGCTTCTCCCCTAAGCACCTTGTCCAGTTTGATCATCCCACGTGGCTTTTACATCCCGGGGCTTTGGAAATTCCCAGGGATTCAAGGGCAGCTCTCTGGGAGCACTGGGCACACCAGCAATGAGCCCAGGAGGCACCAACACCCTTCCCTGGCTACAGAGGGAGGGATTCATTCTCCTACTTTAGGGAACAGAAGTAAACATGTCCCAGCATGCAAATTTTACCTCAGAACCACCAGACTCTGGTGTCCCTCTGTCCAAAGCAGGGATTAGAGCTGAGCATGTGCCGTGGTGGGACCTGACCCAGGGGGAAGGAATCCCAGGACTGTAATTTTGCCTGTTACAGGCTCTCTCCCACCCTTTTCAGCTTCCCTCAGCAATTTCCCACATCTCCCAGCTCTGCTTTGTGAAGAATCCTTTTTTCCCCTTTGCAGTTGTTCTCCGTTCAGCTTTATTTGCAGTTGCCAACACCATCCACCCTCCAGGCTTTTAGTCAGAACTGCCTCTCTGCTTGTGGCATTTTTGCCTCCCAATACCTTTCTTTAGAGAATGTTTCACTTTTTGTTCATTTTCGTTTCCCCCTCTACAATTTTCCCTTCCTAATTATCATTAACTTGGAGAACTCGGTCCTTTTGAAAAGGAGATAATTAACTTCCAGGGCTGACATCTTTCTCCACTGTAATCAGATCCTCATCCTCATTCCCTCGTGCCCTGTGTGCTGCCTTTTGTGCTGAGAAGCGAGGGCTGATCTCATGAGGCTCTCAGCTCTCAGCTTGTGGCCCCCAGCACGTCTCCTGGCAGTGCTGCTATGCCAGCCCCTCTCCCTGTGATTTATGCAGCCAGCAGTGGGAAAAGCTGCCTGGAAGGGAGGATCTCACAGGGAAGAGCACAATGTGAGATTAGGGGGGCAGCAGTGGCAGGAGTGGGGCTGGAGCCTCCCAGTTTTGGTCACAAATGGAAGGAAATTGTCAACAAGAAGCTCATTTATTGGTGAATAGTTGATAAATCTCAAGCTCTCAGTGCAATCCAAGCATGGGCCAGACGGAGATTGCATTTAATGGTCTCAGGGGTCTTTTCCCACCTTAATAATTCTCTGATTCTATGAGATTAACCTTTGAACAGATCCAAAGCAGCCGCAGGTTGCTTATCCCAGTGTCACAGAGCTGGTAAAGGAAGGCACAGAGGGAATGCCCTCGGTTCCTCCCCAGAAATGTGTGTGGCATCATCACATCCCCGGGCCTCAGGGGCCCCCAGCCCCTCCAAAAGCTGAGCTGAGCATGGGAAGCCTCTTCCCCCTTAGCCCCTCACTCTGCCCAGGGCAGCCCTGGTTCCCCTGGGCCCTTGGGGGAGCAGGGAGGGTGGCACAGCTGGGGCGGGCAAAACCTTGAGACAGATTGAGGATGTGGCCTCGAGCTGGGCCAGGGGAGGCTCAGGGTGGACATCAGCAGGAATTTCTCCATGGAAAAGGTGGTCAGGCCTTGGCAGGGGCTGCCCAGGGAGGTTTGGAGTGCCCATCCCTGGAGGTGCCCAAGGAAGGGCTGGAGGTGGCACTCAGTGCTCGGGGCTGGGGACAAGGTGGGCATCGGGCACAGGGTGGACTCAGTGGTCTTTGAGATCTTTTCCCGCCTCAGGGATTCTGTGATTCCATGTGATTATCATGCAAATGCCCTGAATGTGCCAGGGTCTCTAGGACTGCTGCTGTGGGCAAAACTTCCCTCATGGACGTGAGCCAGTTTTCCTCGTGTGGCTTTCATCAAACCTTCCACAGTCCTAGAAATACTCTGTTTTTTTCCAAGGCAGAGTTTCCCACAGCGAGGCTGGAGCACTGGAACAGCCCTTCCCAGGAACCTGAGGGGTTCAGGCACTACAGCATCACAGCTGGGAGCTCCCTCATCCCAGCTCCCAATGGATTCCCAGAAACATTGAACCAAAGCACCAAATTCAGGCTCACGGTTTCTCCTCATGGCTTCTGGCCCTAATCAAAATGAATGTTTTAGGAGTTTCCTAGAAGGGAACCCTAAAGTTTGCACACATAAGTGGGTTTCAAGGCCTTTGGACAAGGTATTTCCACCCTCTGCACTAACAGGAACACCAGCACTCCAATTAGAGGGGCTGCTTACAACTCCATGAACGTCTTGTACAGCCTAAAAGCTTTTTAAATGAGGCTCACAGCCACGAACAAGGTAAATACATTCGTAGATTTGTTTGGGCAATTACAGTCATTTAAAAAACAATGCATAATAACAAACATGAATCTAATAAGCCATTGCTAATTAAATGTATTAATGCCACGTTATAAAATGAATGCATCTTGCTGATGTGTTACAGCCACTTTTGTGCTGTAAATACTTGAGCAGTGACACGGGCAGAATTTGCATCCCTGGGCATTGCCAGTGCCCAGGAATAGCTGCAATTAATTTGCCCCAGTGGAGCCAATCTCCTGCCCACCCTCCAGGCTCTCCTTTTATGTGCCTACTCCTCATTTTCCTTTGCTCTGTGGGCAACAGTTGCGGTAAAATGGAGCTGCTTAACCCCAAAATTTGGGACACCTTTACAAAGCATTTGTGAAGACTCTACTTTGAACTGTGCTCTTCTGCCAATTATAATTTGCAGCAGGTACAACATTCCCGGGCTATGGAAAAGCCACTTCTCTGTCCTGGCAGAGTTCAGTCAATTTTACCTGACATTAAGTGTTCAGTAGCACAATTTTCCTTCTCTCGCTTTCATCTCTTTGGAAAATGTCACCAATCTGCAGTTAACCAATTGACCACAGACCTTTTGAGGGGTCAGGCCCAAAGCAGCCCCAGGGATGCAGAGAAAGGCTGAGAGCCAGGCTGGGATCCCCTGGGCATCCAGAAACACCGACCTGCTTGTTTAAAGGTTTGTTTGCTCAGCTTGGCCAGTGCTGGCCTTGGTGAAGAAAGGGTTGAGGCTCAGCAGGCCTGGGGAGCTCCATGGTGAAGGAGTGGGGTTGGGATGGAGGGGGCTGTAGGGCAGAGAGCAGCCTCAGAGCTGGGCCTGGACAGTGACCTCGTGAGATTTGTTCCAGTGATGGAGAAGCCACTTCCCAGGGTCTCCAGCTTTATGTAAAAGTGAGCAACTGCATGTTCCCTGCTGTCAAACTGCCTGAAAATCACAGAATCCCAGACTGGGCTGGGCTGGAAGGGACATGAAAGATCAACTCATTCCACCCCACCATGGGCAGGGACACCTCCCACTGTCCCCGGCTGCTCCAAGCCCCAATGTCCAGCCTGGCCTTGGGCATTGCCAGGGATCCAGGGGCAGCCACAGCTGCTCTGGGCACCCTGTGACAGGGCCTGGCACCCTCACAAGGAACTGGATATTCCCAATATCCCATCCAGCTCTGCCCTCTGGCACTGTGAGGCCATTCCCTGGGTCCTGTCCCACCATTCCTTGGAAATCCTCTCTCTCCATCTTTCCTGTAGCTCTTTCAGGCCCTGCAAGGCCACACTGAGGTCACCCCAAAGCTTCTCCTCTCCAGGTGAACAATCCCAGCTCTCCCAGCCTTTCCTCCCAGCAGAGCTGCTCCATCCCTCTGCTCATCCTGGTGCCTCCTTTGGGCTCTCTCCAGCAGCTCCAGGCCCTCCCTGTGCTGGGTGCCCCCACCCCAGCCCAGGGGAGAGAGGAAGGTGCACATGGCAGTGCCAAGTGGGCAGCTGTCTCCAAGAGCTCGTGGACAGAAAACGTTGACCTTTGGCTAATGAATCACTCCTAATGAAAAGCCTGTCCAGCTGGATTTAATTGCCTGGTTTGTGCAGATATGGCTGGAAGATCTCACTCCTGTCAGATTTTTTTTCCACCCCCTAAAGCATCAAATTATTCACCGTCCTCTTGTAGCATTTTGCAGCCAACTCTTTTCTGTGATCATTTTCAAAGGATGAAGAATGAGCACCCTGGTGACATTTCTAGTATCTATAAATATCTCCCCACTACCCTGCCTGCCCACCTGGTGAATTATGCAGGGAGATATATATATAATAAAACAATTGGATCCATTTTGTTGTCAACAGACCATTCTTCTTCAGCTGACAAGAGAACAGCCCAGTCTGTGGCTCTGGAAAGAGCAGGCAGTGCCTGGGGAATTGCTGAGCTTCTCTTTCCTGTGTGTACAGGGGCATCTTGGAGGGCAACACTGAGCTGAGAGAGGCCCTGGTATGCTGGAAAAAAGAGGAAAGGTTTTGAAAGACAAGAAGAATGAAGTTTAGGACAGTAGAAGTCTCCAGAATGGCAGGAAATTCCACGTCCAGAATGCTGAGAATCACATGGAATCACACAGAGGATCCTTGAGGTTGGAAAAGATCTCAGACCAGCAAGTCCAACCTGTTCCAAATCCCCACCTTGTCACCAGCCCTGAGCACTGAGTGCCACATCCAGGAATTCCTTGGACACCTGCAGGGATGGGGACTCCAAACCTCCCTGGGCAGTTCCAAGGCCTGAGCACCCTTTCCATGGAGAAATTCCTGCTGATGTCCTACCTGAGCCTCCCCTGGCCCAGCCTGAGGCCATTCCCTCTCCTCCTGTCCCTGTTCCCTGGGAGCAGAGCCCGACCCCCCCCGGCTGCCCCCTCCTGTCAGGGACTTGTGCAGAGCCACAAGGTCCCCCCTGGTAAAAGAAGATCCCAGTGAAAGACTAATCCAGCATGATGGATTATCTGGAGCACTTAGTTCTGATCCTTCTCTTTTGTGTTTAATTCAGCAGCGCTCTGTTTATGCATCTAAACCTCCTGCATGGTGAAATACACAGGGAATTTAATGTGCCCAACTTTGCAAAGCCGTGGGAAGCGACCAGTTTACACTTCCTATCTAATTGGCAGGTTTTAATTTAAACTGGGAGAGATTTAATTTAATAGCAAAGCTTTCCCCAGCTAACAGACCTCTTCTAGCAGGTACTCATTATGTGGGATACTCTACAGACTCTGTTACCTCATTTATGCATTAGAGGCAATTTTAAAAAGCCAGATTAAGACAGCTCTCTGCCTTCCATTAGATATTTGCAGATGTCTTTTGCTAAGCCATAACTAGCTCCTTCATCATTAATTTTTTGGGGCTGTGCCTCAGAGACACTGGCAATTAAACAAAGTTCTTACCAGAGAACTTTCCCTCCTTACCTTCATCCAGAAGTTTGTCGTTCTCCAGGACTGCAAGGACAAGGAATTCGGATGTTCTCACCCCTGCAGGCAGAGAGCTGCTGTGCTGCTCAGGGCAGGAGAGTTCCCGTGGATCTCCTGCAAAGCCTGAGGGCTTCACCCTCCTGGATGGCTCAGTGGAAGCAAAGCTGATTCCCTGGACTGGTAGAGAGTGGACCACATCTTCTTCCATGTGCCGAGGCCACCCCTAAAACCACTCAGTCTGAGGTGAGGCTCTGAGAAATCAAACGCTGCCACAGAAGTGCTGCCCTGGGTAAACCCCAGAAGCAGCCAAGCCCCCATGCCAGGAGGCAAAGCTGTGCTCAGATTTCCAAGGTGTCCCTCAGCTGCTCTGTGATGTACCTGAGCCCCCATGATCTTTCTCCAAGCTGCTCCCACCCAGGAGGTGCAAACAGGGGCTGAAGGAGTCTGTTGGAGGAAGGAGGGTCTGGATCCAGCAGCTCCCTGTCTCACCACAATGTAGATCATCCCCAGGGTCCAGCTGCCTGCACTCTCACCAGATGCTCAAACCCCGGCACCGGATCAGGGTGGGAGACTTTGGGGGTGCTCATGGATGCTGATGTCACTGAACCAAACCCTCTGCACCCCTGGGACCTTCCTCTCCTTCCTGCCAGGCCCCCTGGGACCTGCCACCAGCTCAGAGGTGGCAGCGAAGCCCCACGTGAAAATCCAGGGCTGGGAGGATGAGGAGAGGAACAGCAAACATTGGACAGAGGCAGGGCCTGTGTGTGCCTCCAAGCACAGAGAGCTTTCCCCAGGAAAAGCCCCATTTCCCCAGGAACCAACCCAGCTCCAGCCATTGCCAGCTCCGAGTGCTCAGGGATGCTCCATCACTCAGACAGCGCCCACCCTGCCACCCCTCTGTGCTCTCTGCACCAGGAGCTCCTTACTCCTCACTCCTCACTCCTCACTCCTCACTCCTCACTCCTCACTCCTCACTCCTCACTCCTCTCCCTCTACAGTCAGAATTAAACTCCCAGTGACCCACACAGGTGTGTGCCTCCCTGACCCCCCGTGCTGCCCTCACCACGAGTAAACGTGCAGCTTCCAGAGACTATTCCACGAACAAATACTTTTATTAGTAAATATCTATCACCATGACATATTCCTCTTAAACAATCCCTGTGCAGTACTTTCACCATTGATTCCATTAAGCACATTGGATATTAACACCATTTTCAATGTTTCTAAGGTTTACAGGAGTGTTAGCAAGACACAGCTCATAACCACAACATCTGCTCATCTCCCAGCTTCCAACATTACACATGAGACAAAGAAACACTCATGTAGAGAAAAGAATAAATTCTGGAGAATTTCACAAGTCATTAGACTATTTAAGTGGTTTGGAGAAGGCCACTGATTTTAAAACTACTTTGGATCATGAGGAGAAAGAAAAATTAGCTTTAAGTTTAGCACTCTCTGGGTGTGGTATATCAGGCTCTGGGCTGGGGCCTTCTAGTGCAGCAATGTAAGAATTACAGAATATTGATTTACAGCAGCCAGGACCCTGGGCCTTGTGTCACTCTGCACCTCTGCCACCTCCTCACAGGCCCTCTTTGGGTCACAGCCCCTGGGCTCAGGGACAGTCCTGGGTACCTAACTTGGGAGTCCATCAGAGAGCTGGAACCTGGGTTAATCTCAGCATTTAATTGTTTCAATTGTGTGAGAAAGGCATTGTGAGAACTCTGCAGACCAGGGGCTGTGCTGGTGCCTTAGATCTGCAGCAGCAAGGCCACACCAGCGAGCACCCACTTGGAAGGGTTTTCCTTCGTTTTGAGGTTGAAAGTCCACACGTAGGTTGGCCCTCTCTGGCGTGTTTTGTACAGAGGACAGGGGTACATGGCCCGGGTGTCCTGTTTGTCCACAGGAATGGCCTTGATGAACACAACAGGCATGGCCGGAGTCAGCTCCTTGAGCCTGGCGTCCGCGATTATCCCGCTCTGCAGAGGAAAGGAAGCAAAGCTATGCTCAGATTTCCAAGGTGTCCCTCAGCTGCTCTGTGATGTACCTGAGCCCCTGTGATCTTTCTCCAAGCTGCTCCCACCAGGGAGGTGCAAACAGGGGCTGGAGGAGTCTGTTGGAGGAAGAAGGGTCTGGATCCAGCAGCTCCCTGTCTCACCACAGTGTAGATCATCCCCAGGGTCTGGCTGCCTGCACTCTCACCAGATGCTCGAACCTGCACATCCAAACTGGGCTTTGTGTGGGAACAGTGTCCCTGGCCCTGTGCAGCCACCTTATGAACAAAGTTTCACTTCTCGTGTCCTGGCTTCCACTGTGGTGCAGCTTGAGGCCATTTCCTCTGGTCCTATTGCCAGGGAACAGGGACAGGAGGAGAGGGAACGGCCTCAGCCTGGGCCAGGGGAGGCTCAGGTTGGACAGCAGCAGGAATTTCTTCACTGAAAGGGTGATTAAACATTGGAAGGGGCTGCCCAGAGAGGTTTGGAGTGCCCGTCCCTGGAGGTGTCCAAGGAAGGGCTGGAGGTGGCACTCAGTGCTCTGGGGATGAGGTGGGGATGGGGCACAGCTTGGACTGGATGGGCTGGGAGAGCTTTTCCAGCCTCAGTGATCCTGGGATTATTCTCGTGCAGCTCTTTCTCAGAGTTTTGCCGGACCAGAATCACCTCGTGGGAAGTGCTGCTTGTAGCAGGAGCGAGGGTGGACACCTGAACCACTGGGATGGAGAACAACCCTCACCTGAGAAGAACCTGAAGCCACCAAGTAAGGTCCCACCACAGCACCACAACGTGAGCATCACCTGGGACCCCCCTGCACACGGGGCTTGTAGGGCCCCAAAAAGGCACCATGGGCTTCTTCCCACTCTCATGGATGCAACCAAGAGGATTCAAAACAACTTTCCTGTGGGAATGTCACCATTAAATATCAAGTCCCTGCTATCCTCCTCCAAGCAATGCCCTGTCCAGCAGGCTGTCCAACCCAGGAGAGGGAGAGAACCCTGCCAGGACAAGAAATTAAGTTTGTTTCTCTAATTGGGGTCTCTCTGGCATTTTTTCTCTTTCTCCCTGACAATAAAATACCCTGCACATCAATCCATACCCAGGGAGAGTTGCCTAATGGAGGCTAGAGAGACCGAATGAAAACAAATAGGGAAATGGAAAGGAAACTTTTCAGTGCTACAGAAACCTTCTCTCACTGCAGCTGAGCTTCACATATCATCATTATTCCAAATGCTCTCGGATCAGAGTTGTGGGGTGAGATTCAGCCTCTCCAGTAGTTTATTTAGTTCTGCAAACGAGCGAAGAAAAATCATCCCTCTTGCCACACACCTTGGTTTAATTGTGCTAATGCCATCTGTTATACTCAGCTATGATAAATCCAACTCTCATTTAGGATTTTATATTTCCAACGTGCTGAAAAAACATTAAATAATTCGTATAATACCTTGCTATTTATGAAACATTATTATGCACTCTTCTTAAATCCACACCTTTCATTTCTGAGACTGGGTTTTGATCAGGTCTTTTTTTTTTTTTTTTTTTTTTTTTACTGTTGAGAATACTTCAAATGAAATTTCCAAGAGATATTCTACCTGTTTCTGGGTTAACAAGAGCTGAAATCTTCCTGAGGTACCTCTGTGTAAGAGATAATTTTGTTATGTCTGGGCTGATTCCCATTTGCATTTTTTATCACTCTCATCATCAGAAATTAATTCTGCTCTGAAAGCAATTTCTCCTGACTACCAGCACAGCACTCCTGCTGAACAGCCATCGTTCTGTGCCTGGAGAGCTCAGGCCTCAGATCCTAAAGGATCCTTCAGTTCTGCTCGCCCCAGATTCCCAGCAGGCAACTGAGAATGGGCTGAGGGCACAAAGAGCCGTCCCAAAGCAGGGGTGGTGACAGAGGGGCCCAAACGCAGATCCTGTGACCCCCACACAGCCCTGCACTGTCTGCGCTTGGGGGTGGTCCCAGCACAGGTTCCTCACACCCCCTTTGGGATCAGCTGGCCCAGGGACCCCCAGCGTGGCCTGGCTGACTTTGGGGTGGACTCACAAGGGGGACACAGAGCCAGCAGGGATCATTCCAAGGTGGTCCCAGAGTGGTGGGGTCAGTGGCTTCAGCTGGACAAGAGGAATGAGAAAAACTCTTCCCTGTGAGGGTGCCAGGCCCTGGCACAGGGTGCCCAGAGCAGCTGTGGCTGCCCCTGGATCCCTGGCAGTGCCCAAGGCCAGGCTGGACATTGGGGCTTGGAGCAGCCTGGGACAGTGGGAGTGTCCCTGCCCATGGTGGAATGAGTTGACCTTTTATGTCCCTTCCAGCCCAACCCAGTCTGGGATTCTGTGGTGCCATGCCAGGGGCTGTGCTGTCCATGGCTGGCAAAGCCCCATGGAGCACACGTGGGTGTAAAACCCACCCCTGCCCTTCTCCCACCACGCTCTAACCCCCTGGGGAGGGGCAGGGCACGCTCTTGGCATCAAACTCTCCATCACTGGGAGCCAGAAAGCCAAGAATCAGTCAGCAGCTTGAGCTAAAACGTCTCAAAGTGTTCCCAGCTACAGCACCCCTCTGGCTGTCACTGAGTCCTGGTGACTTGAACAGGGCTGCAGCAGGAGATCATTTGCACCCAAAATAATCTGCTTAGTTCCATTTCATCTAATAGCTGCCTGCTGTTTTGTAATGAATGTTTTATAAATTTAAGACACCCAAGGGCAAACATAAATGTTTAAATAAATAGAAAAATGTGAGTAGCAGAACACAGAAGGACTCTTTCTTTTTTTTGGAGGCACAACCTAAATGTGAAATATTCTTTTAAAAGTGGAGGTGTTCCCCAGAGGAATTCTCCTAAACGTGGCCTGCCATTTTTATCAGAGGATTAATTTGGAAGGAGTACACAACCCAAAAGAGCTGTGCACCTGTTTTAAAAGTCCTGCATCCATTAATGCACACTGGTACTCACTGGATTATAGGTAAAATGAATAGTTCCACTAGGTGGAAATGATATTTCAGTGTGAGCAGCAACCCATGAAAATATCCTTTTCCTTTCTGAAATAAATTGAAGCATGATACCCAGAGATTATGAATGGCTCCATAAACATAATTGCTCAGTATCTTTCAATCACAAGGAAAATATAATCAGAAAAACACATTTACTGGAGTTGGGATGGTCTCTGAAGGCAAATCCCATTGCTGGATGCAATCACCCACACCAATTATTGGAGGAGGCAGAGGGGAGAAGCCAAATATTTCCCAAAGATTTCTGGCTTTGCACCACCAAAACCTCTCACTCTTCACTCCCAGCACTGCCTGGAGCTGGGTAAAACCTGGGCAGAACTCATTTTCTCATCATGGTGGCAAAGAAAACATAACAGCAGGCACTGGAATGTTCTTAAATGGAGTGTTTGATATGCAGGAGCAGGAATTCTTTTAAACACTCTCTGTTCTGGTGTGTCCAGCTGATTTCTATCAGGTTTTTAGGGCAGCAGAAATCCAGTGCTCACTGTGGTAGGGGCTGTAATGTCCCAGGGGTTGTGTAGGGCAGCCCCACCAGAGGCTTGGAGAAGGGAACAGCCAGTGAAGTGTGGGGCCAGAGCTGGGAGATGGACAGGGCTGGTCCCTGTTGTGCTGCTGTGAGCAGAGATGTGACCTGACCCACGTGAGATCCTCACTGCAATCTTCCAGCAGAGCCTTTGCAAATGTTCCCGGCTGCCTGTGGCTTCCCAGACCCAATTCAGGCCATTTCCAGAGCGAAAAACAGCCTGGAGCTTTGAACTCCCCAAGGATGTGCGATGAAATGGCATCCCTCAGGCAGGTCACAGCTTTCCCCAGCTTCCTATCCTTCATGGAAAACCATTGCAGAGAGGGAGATGATAAATAAGCAGAATGTTAGATCAGAACTGTGAGGTCAGGCTGGGATTTGGAGTGTGACAGGCACGGCCTTGCTGCTGAGCACCCACCACCACATCCCACAGCTGGTAAACCAGCAGCTCCAAGGCTGGCTTAGAGCCTGAGGAGCTGGGGCTGGCTGCAGAGCTGGTTTGGGCATGAAAACCTCTTCTCGGGAGGGGGTAAACTCGACACAGATATGAGAGTTCTGGGTGACCCACTTTGAGGAGCGTTGGCTCTCTCACGGATCAGCAGCAGCAGAGCACAAGCTGCCCACAGGAGGAGCTGCACAAAGTCCTGTCCTTGAATTCCCACGCACTGCACAAACTAGGAGTCTCTGCACAAACTGGGAGTCCCAGCACAAACTGGGAGCCACGGCACAAACTGGGAGTCCCAGCACAAACTGGAAGCCACAGCCCAAACTGGGAGCCATGGCGCAAACTGGGAGCCACAGCACAAACTGGGAGTCCCAGCCCAAACTGGGAGCCACGGCACCACAGGCCAGGCAGCTCAGAGGCCCAAGCCCATGGGGAGCTGTCAGCCCAGTGGCTCTCATTCTGCACACCGTGCTCCTGACAACTGGGAACTGCCCCAAGGACTGGCAGGGAGACCTTCAGCCAGCTTTATTTAAGGGGCAGCTAAAGGATGTGATTTATTGTTGGTCACAGACCCTACCCACACATCTGGCAGTGCTCTGGGTTTGGCACATCCAGCTCTGAGGATGTCCCCTCCTTTCTCCCCACTGCCACCAAACAGGCAACTGAGTGATCCCACAAAAGTCTGCCAGGTCACTTCTGGAGGCAGCAGTGGAACCACACCCATGGGAAGGTGTGGGGACAATGCAGCCCTGAGAGGGCCCCGTGGTTTGTGTCTGTAGCAGCACCTCCATTACTGACTGAAGGTGAGATTCCTTCCCTGAGGCTGAGACTGCCCTCATACAAAGGGGATGGACAGTCCAAGCTGAACACCCTGCACAGCCATGGGACAGACAGCTCCAAGGGCTGATTCCTCTGGCACCACCACCCTGAACATTCTGCACAGCCTTGGAACAGCTCCAAGGGGTGCTTCCCCTGACACCTTGGATACCCACTCAGGCTGCACAGACAGGCCCACACCTCCCATCTCTCATCCCCAAAGAGCTCAGGTGACGATCTGAGATGAGTTCCTTTTCCCTGGAATACCCCACCAAGCAGGAAGGACACAACACCCGTGAGTCCTCCCTCAACCCAGGAGCCTTGCAGACCTCACCTGAGCGTCCCAGCGGGCTCCCTCCATGAACAGCCCATGGACATAAGCCCCTTCACGAGGAGCACTGGCAAAATCCTCTCTGCTCTTCTTCGTCACGTCACACTGCAACGTCATCTTGTCCAGAGGCCACTTGTTCTTCCGGGCCGTGGTCTGCATGATGGCTGTCAGGATGGACTGTGGGTTGAAGAACCCTCCAAGCCACAGCGTGGAGGGCAAGGAGAAGTCCCTGGTCCAGGCCTCGAGCTCGTTGATGCGAGCCAGGAGGTCGGCAAACCACGAGCCCAGGCTGGCCGTGGAAGGGTAAGATCTCTTCACCCAGGACTCGGGCACCGTGTCCAAGAAGAGGGAGTTCTGCAAGTTCTCCATGTCGCTGGTCATGGTCAGCTTCCCCTGGTGAGAAACGGCACAGTCAGCTCTGACCACTGCCCAGCAGAGCCTGCTTGGAAGCAGAGCTGGGCCAGGAAGAAGCACAGCACCCCACACAGTCACTGCTGGCCACGTATGGGGAATGACTTCAGGAGTTTGGGGTTTTCCTGCACACTTCCTATTGCATATTCCTGCATCCTCATCCTCCCTGCTGGAAAAATGCTACTGGGAGGAAAAGCTGTGTAACAGTGACAGCAGCAGGGCTGTCCCTCAGCTGTCCCAGTGTTTTTCTGTTTTTTCTCATGGATATGGAAAATTTGCCGATTTTCAGGGGTATAAAGCTGTTCTCACTCACTGCCAGGGCAGGATATTGGAGTCTCTGATGAGCTACCCTAAAACTGTCCAAATATTTGTTATGCCAAGTCCTATACCCCTCCTCTTCTCCACTCCCCCTCTCATTTACTGCTTTGCAGTGCAAGATTTTCTTTTTGACTTCACGTGTTGTCTGCAAATGTAATCATAGCTCCTTCCACAGCAGGGAAACACACAACAAAGTAAGATATGATTCAGCCAAGTGAGATAAAGAAAGAGGTTTGACTTTTCCTTTGTGCAGCAATTAATTAGTTTTAAAGCTTTTAGAAACCTGTATCAGTTCTGCCAGAAGAGCTGAATTCCAGGACATTCCACTGAAACACAACGTGAGGGTGGCTGAACACTGGGAAAGGCTGTCCACAGAGGCAGTGGAGTCTCCATCCTTGGAAATCTTCAAAACCCAGCAGAGCATGGTCCTGAACAACCTGCTCTGGGATGGGGTTGAACCAGACAATGTCCTGAGCAACTCCTCTGTGATTCTGGCTCACTCAAGCAGGATGCAAAGAGAAATCCTGCAAAGCAGGCTCAGCTTCCCTGGTGTGGAATGATCTCCACAGCTGAAATCTCTGCACGCTCTCTGCTCAGCTGGAGGGGTACAACACCCCCCAGCACTTTGGAAACCCACAGATAATGTCGATCACTGCTCTCCATTATAAACCCTTCCTTTTGTTCCCTTATCACTTTGCCGAAATTTATCTGATTTACAATTTCTCTTTGCCTCAGGCAAAGTGTTTTTGGAAAGATTAACTGAAAGCAGTGGAGCCATTGCTGAGAACAAGGGTGAGGGAATGGGGTCAGTTTATTCACATTAAAAGATTCCAACTGCTCTTTCACAGGACTTCAGTGCCTCCAGCCGTGAGGTCAGCAGAGGTGCCCTTTGCTGGGGCCACAAAAATCTAGGGAGCTTTAGCAAAAGTTGAAATCTTCTTAAAGCAGCCCCCCAAGTTGTTTGGCAATGCTTGTCAGAGCCCAGCAGTTAAAGATCCCTGCAGTTTGTCCCTGTGCTGACCATTCCCTGTGGGTCGCACTGACAGATGAAAAAGATCTTTAATATCACCAAGTCCAGTCATGTAATTGTGACTTGGACAACGTGTGGCAATTAGATTGAATGTGGGGAAGGATGTGCTGTTTAATGTTGGTGGGGGAATGAGGGGATGAACAGTGTGCAAATCAACCACAAACAAAATAAACCACAGGAATCGGCAACACAGGAATTCAAGGGAAGTCCCCAGCACCCCCCAGTTCCAATGGGAGCTGAGAACTTTCTGTACTGCCCCGTGCCTGGAAACCACTGTGGCCCTGATCTGCATTCAGAGCCTCCCTCCCTCCCTCCCAAGGTCTGTGGATTCCCATCCCAAAATCCCCTCCCTGGGAAATGTTAATCTCTCAACAGAATGGACTGGTGCAAGGCAAGATTAAACCTCTGCTCCAGACATGATCTGTTAAATGCAGCAAGGTTTTAAAGGCAGACACTGTCTGAACCTGCTGGGTTTCCCCACGGAGAGCAGATTTCTGGTGAATAGAGAAAATCCTGAGTACAAAGGGTTTAAGATGGGTTTCGAAGCTGAAACACCAAATAAGGTTAAATGAAAAAGGAGCACTTGCAATTAGTACTAAAATATGAGGAGCAACCTTCCAAAATCTCCATCGTGATCTCCACCCTCAGGAGAAACTGGGCACAAAGAGGAGCTAGCAATGGGCTGGGCTAAAGCCATAGCAAGGCCACACAGGAAAAAAATAAAGTCCTGTACTGGCCACAGCAGGACACTGAAACAGGAGGATTTTGTGCTCCTGGAAGTGTTTTGACGTGGGTAAGAACGAGGCAGAATGTGTGCAAGCAGCCAAATTGATTTAAAGACAACCCCCCCTCGATCATATATCATGTCTAGTTTTACTTTCAGGAAACAAATGAATTAGCAAATGTAATTCTCAGCAAGGCTTGAGAAAAGCAATTTTTAAAGCCTGCGCACTCAAGCATGCTTTGAGTCTCCTGTGAGCGTTCAAAGCATCTACAGCAGCAATCTCATAGAGTTGTCCAACCACAATTATGCATAAATTTGCATTTCAGATGCTGAATACTGAAGTGCATCAGAAATTATTCAAGTAACTTTTTAAAATTTTTTTTTTCCCCAACGCTGGGAGTAATTTTCATTTAAAGACACCCTTGAAGGAAATCCTAATCAGCCTGCAGCCATTCCCTCAAGATGAGTACACTATCGGCACAAATTGTTTCCTCAGTTCAGGTTATTTTCACTTGATACCCAGCTTGCTGATCAAAATCTGGTCTTTGTTATTTTATAATACATATTATCCTCATTTTGGAGGCTCATCCTTCACCCAAATTGCAAACCAGAGGATCTGCTTGCAAAAAACGAGGCTGGTACAACATTAACATGCAAGTGCTTCAGCCCAGCCTCTGGTCCCACCCAAGCCAGCCAGAACAAAGGGCTTTGAAATGCAACATGCCAGTTAATTCTGATGGCTACCAGTCTATTGCAATTTCTCTTCCTCCTAATGGGTTGTCTCCTATTTTTGGACCAAACAATCACTTTCCGCTATGAGGACACGATGAATTATTCAAAAATTCAAATTAGCCGTGACATTTCCGAATCGCCTTCTTCTGGCAGAGCCTTCAGTCAGTTAAAAACAATAAGCCTTGTTTTCTCTGGGCTTTATTTATTCTCTGCTCAGCTCTGTGGGGCCTGGTTTGTAAACTCTCCTCCTCTGAGTGCTGTCAGTGCAGGCCCCCAGCCCCAGAGACGAACACAGGAAGGAACAATTAAAGCAAGATTTCTTCCCCAAGCTCAGTGTAATGCCCGGAAGTCAAGTCAGGGCAGCAGCAGAAAGAGCCCTCAGCTGCCTCTGGCTGTTCCATGGCCCCCAAGGTGTGGGGAGTGATGTGGGGGACGCTGAGCAGGGTTTTGAGCCATGCACAAGGTCTAATTCAGCTCTGCAGGGACCCACGTGTGACATCTGCCTGCAGATACAGAAGAACCAGGCTCAGGCTGTGCCACAGAAGACCCGGTTTGGATATTAGGAAAGCTTTCTTCATGCAGGGGGTTGTACAGCACTGGAACAGGCTGCCAAGGGCAGTGTTGGAGTCACCAGCCACAGATGGACAGAACACTCTGAGCTGGAAGGGGCCACAAGGATCATCGAGTCCCACTCTGAAGTAAATGGCCTGTGCAGGGGTTTAATCCAGAGCCCTGCTAGTGTCAGCACCAGCTGAGTCAAAGTGCCCTGGAAGCGTTCAGAAAACCATGGACGTGGCACCTGAGGCCATGGTTCGGTGAGTACGGTGGTGCTGCTGGGGTGAGGGTTGGGTTTGGTGATCTTAAAGGTCTTTTCCAGCCTTAAGGACTCCATGAGTCCCTGAAATTCCCACTGACGGCCTCTCACACCCTTCAGATGTGTCTCTGCAGCAAACACCAGATGAAGAAACATCAAATGCTGCTGCTCCTCTGCTCTGTGCTTCTCCTCCAGTCCGGCCCTGGGTGTCCCTGAAGGCCAGCTCAGGGACTGAGGCTGCTGCAGCCCTTAGAGGAGCCTTTTCTGCAGATCCCATCTCCTTCCCTGCCGTGATGTGTGGCAGGCTTTGGGGAGAGGTTTGCACCCCGTGTTGCTGATTCCTGTGGTTTATTTTGTTTGTGGTTCATTTAAGCCCATGCATCCCCTCGTTCCCCGACCAATATTAAACAGCACATCCTTCCCCACATTAAATCTAATTGCCACACATTGTCCAAGTCACAATTATATCTTGTTTGGGGCTCTGGGATTGGAACATTAAATCACTTCTGTTTACCTGTCTCAGGAAACGGAATTTTCAATTCCACTGCCTTATGCTAGAAAATAAGAGAAATCTGTTTATGATAATTGACTCCATAAATATCAGCCTCTTTCAAAAGGGGCTGTACACACTGACCCACCACAAGTGTCTGCCATGTCTCTCCTTTAATAAGCACCAGCAGCAGATGCAGTGCAGACACATCTGCAGCTGCTGGCTCCAGGGTGCAGCTGGGATTTGGGAGCAGCTTGGTGCCTAAATCCCGAGCCAAGCCTGCCCCTCCTTGTGCAGAGCGGGCAGCTGAAGGTTTTTCTCTTCCATGCTGCCCCTAGGAGAGGTTTGGGATGTCACTCCACCTCATGGCTGGCCCTCCTTGCTCACCCTCAGCTCTTCCTGTGAATGGGCTGGGTCAAAGCCCAGATCCTTCAGTCACGGTGGTCCCCATGCTGTGCAAACCGGCTGTGGGAGCAGTGAAATGGGATGGCAGCCTGTTACTGTGGAAATGATGGAGCAGGGGATGCCCACTGATGGCCAGGCGATGCCCCGGGGCCTGGCTGTGTGCGCAGGGTGAGGCAGGGCAGTGTTGAAGCTTTGTTCTGCCGGCTCCAGGCTGCATTCCTGCGCTGCACTTCGGCCTTCCCAAGGGATGGATGGCACCTGGCTGTGGGGAAGAGCCCTGGGGCAGAGGGGGAGGGCTGTACAGAGCACCAGGACTGGCCAGGCAGCTCCTGGCAGCGCAGCCTGACCCGTGCTGGTTCATCCCCTAAGGGGCACTCAGAGCCTTTTGTATTTTGTCCCACTGAGTGCCGGGGGGGGGATGCAGGAGGTGACTTTTCCCACCAGTGGGTGCAGCATCAATCACAGCCCTCCCTCGCACCCTGCTGAACCCAGAAATCTGCATCCTAACTGGTGAGGCAAAGCCAGCCCCCACGGGGACACAGACATGGGGCAGAGTCTCCTTTCACACCAGAAGGAGAAGCAGCAGCAGTGGAGCCCCACGGACAGTGACTCCCTAGGGAAGGTCAGCTCCTGCCCTCCTCCAGTGGCTCACACCCAGCGAGGGCAGCTGTAGCTCTTCCAAAACTTGTGGGTTTAGCCTTTTTCTCTCACAGTTCCGGACATTTTGTGCCTTCACACAAAACCAATCTTTGATTTCAGCTCATCCTGTGCCTCTGAGACACTTTGTTCCAAGTTCCCCCCACTGATGGACTTTTTATGATGTGATTTTTGGCTCACCTTTAAGTAGGCCATGTCTCAGTTTGGGAGTGACCTGCTGTTGCTGTGCCACAATCTGGGCTGGCCAGAAGTGCCTGGCCCCTGTTCCCCAAAGGCAGCACTGCTGTGTGTGCCTGTAACCCCTCCCAGAGCCTGCAGACACTGTGCCCACATCACACACAGACACAGCTCACAGAAATCCATCTGTGAGCCCTGTGCAGCCAGGCTGGCTTTGCAGCCAGCAGCAAATCCTTCCCTGTGACCCCTCTCACTCCCTGAGCAGGATTTTCCAGCTCTCCCACCTTCAGCCCCAGCTCCAGCTCCGCGAGCGAGCGCCTGATTTCGGCAGTGAGGATGTTCATGCGCTCACACTCCTGCAGGGCCACCACGGCGTAGGGCGTCCTCTCCTCCAGCTTTGCCACCAGTTCTGCCATGTTGAACTCATCCGTGAGCTTCTCCAGCATCTCTTCCAGAAGGGCTTGCACCTGTGCCAAAGGGAGGAGAGAGGGGCATGCTGGTCACTGCTCCCTGGGCTCACAGCTGCCTGAACTGTGAGAACTCCCTCTGCCCGTCAGTGTCTCCAAAACCATCCCTGTCAGCCGTGGGCACCTTTCAAAGAGCTTGCCCCATCCTATTAAAATCCAGGTGCTGACAGAAGTTAATGTCAGATGGGCAGCTCTCAAAATGATGGTTTAAAAATGTCCCCGTGACATGTGGCAGCGTTCCCTCTTCTTGGATCTCTTATTTCTCCTGAGCTCACACTCACGAGGAGATGGATGGGGCTGGAGCCTCAGCTGAGCCTCAGGACAACACCATTTATGAGCTGGTTTTCTCTGGTGTATTGATGGAGAGAGGTAATTACATAAAATTGAATTTTAAGCTGAATTTGGCATTCTGGACTAATGGAGGCGTGGAAGAAAAGCATAACGAAACAAAATTATTTTCTGGTTACCATCACAGCTTCTTCGGGACTCTAAGTACTAAACAGGGAAAGCTCCAATGCAACAGGATCTTTGTAGTGTCCAAAAAAGTTAAATAAAAGAGACAAACCCCTTTCTGACGATGAGGCATGAACCCCTCCTATCCATGGGCTCAGCTGCGTTTCCCAAGTGTACATGGGCAGCTTAAGTGTCTCACTCAAAGCTTTGCTTTACTTCTGAGCTGGAACCTGAGCAACACTTCTGCTTCCTGGGCACTCCTTGGGCGCAAATGAAAGAGTTAAAATTCTATGATCCAAAGTGCCAGACCTGGCATGTAGGGCCAGTGCCAGCTGCCAGCCAGGGCAGGGTCATTTTACAGCCAGGGCCACCAATATTCATATTTTGGACCCTGTACGTCAATTCCCTCCCATTGCTGCCCTTCCCAACCCTCTGCTCCCATCAGCAGTGACAACGTGTGGGCTGTTATTGCAGCCACACAGGTGGCCAAAGCTGGAAAAGCTCCTCATCTGCACCTTGGGGGCAGTACAGAAATATCTGCTAATTTGAAAGTCCCCTGCAAGTCCCTTTGGCTCGGATTCCTTCACAGCAATTACAGCTCGTTTGCTGTAATGCGACCTCAGAAATCTGTGGGAGTAACTGGACTTGTCAGGGCCTCAGGAAAATGACAGGCTCACATTTTCCCTGGAAGCTCCCTAAAATCACCTTAGCCGAACCAGGGGCTGGATATCCTTCAGTGGAGGAGTCGAGACAAGGCTTTGCTCACTCCCATCCACGGACCAAGTGGAAGGGACAGCTTGGACAATGACATACATCATCCCAGGAGGAAAATGAGCTGTGGGAGTGTGTCCCCAGGCATGACACCGGGCACTGAGGTCCCTCTCTGCTTGCTCTCAGGCAGATTTTATCCCATACAGAACCATGAGGACTTCTGTGCTCCTGTGAGAGTCTTCTTGACTGTCACCAGGGTGGCCAAGACCTGTGACACCACTGCTGGGGCACTCACTGGTCATTTTGCTTCTCTGGCTGAGTAGTTTATTCGTGTTTCAATAACAAAAGGAGTGGGAGGGGAGAAGAGGCACTCACATTTGCTATCTCTGAGCATCTTGTTTGGCTTTGCTACCTCTGGATTATTCCCCTTGCCTCAAATTCCAGTATGAACTGAAAATTGACCATGCTGGGCACTTCTAGGAGCGCCTTAGGGGTGGGCAGTCAATTCCCCAGCTTCACACCAAGCCAAAGGATGCTCGTGTGAAACCACGGCTTCACAAGAGCTGCTATTAGCCATTCATTAATTTGCAAAGCTTCAAACACGGACTGCACAGACTCCTTCAGACTGCAGGAGTGAAAACCTGACCATGTGTTGGCTGATTCCAGATCCTGTCAGGGATGTTTGGGCCACGTTTTAATGAGCTGTGAGTTTCCACAGGGAGGGCTGAGATCAGCCCAGGACACGGGCACAGCGAAGGAGTTCAGCTGGAAATAAGGAATTACAAGGCCCTTGGGAGCTGGGGAGCCAGTGGGACATGGTGGCACAGCAAGAGGAGGGCTGAGCTCGGGGTGGCACGTTGTGGGTGGCAGGCACGGTGCTCTGGGGCCCATTGCTATGCCAGGCACAGGGGCTGCTGCTCAAGGAAGCTTTATTTGCAACACCTTCAGAGGATGATAATGAAGGCTCTGCAGCGCAAGGGGTAATTTCGAGGCACTGCCCTTAATTGCACCGACACTCAGGTACACCCCACCAGAGCGATGCTCTGCATAAAACCAGGCTTTAGGCAGGCAAAGGCAGGACACAGAACAATGGCTAAGTCTGAGCCAGACAGGACTGATGGATGAGACAGGCACCAAAACCCAGCAGCTCTCACCGTCTCCTCCCTGGTCCCCACTCCTCCTTCTCCGGCGTGGCCGTGGCGGGGCTGCAGCTCCAGCACCGTGCGCAGGAGCTGCTCCGAGCGCTGCGTCAGGAAGCCGATCTCGGCGTTGGGGTGGAGGCCATACAGGTGGGGAGACTCTGGAGGCAGGGCATCATCTATGTACTGCACAGAGAGAGTCACGAGCAGGTTATAGGAGCAGTCCTGGTTTCCCACCTGCAGAGCTCCAGGGCCGGAATCATCCCCCCAAATAGGTCAGGCCAGGCTGAGCCAGCTCTGCCTGTGGCTGAAGCACCAGGGAAGTGATGGAAGAAGGAGAGTACGAATGTTTACAGAGCTGCTCCTACTCCTGCTGGGAAAATTCTGTAATTGCTGGAGTTTGGCTTGGCTCCGTGTCTCAGGCTGGACCTTCTCTAGCAATTATCTTCTGTGCATTTCAGCATCAGCATCCTGAAATCTCTTGTGGGAATTGAGCTTCCAGTAGTTAAGTTTTATGAACAAAACCAGCCTAATGCGCCTCTCTCTGCTACTGCATTTGTGTACAAAGAGCAGATGAGATCAGTAAGTAGATCAACAAGACCCTTCAGTGATTCTCATCAAAACTGATGATAAAAGGAGCTTGAAAGGGCCATTTTAGCAAACGGTATGTGGATGTAATTTTCCAGGAGCCACGCTTAAGTCTCAAGCACCGATACAGTTGTTCTATTCATGCACAAACAGAATGAGCCCATGATGAAGTAGCAAATTACCATTAGACTTGGTTCATGCAGGGGAATGCTGAAACATCCTCAGGAACAGAACATAATGGGAGATAAGAGGAAGAGTGCAGGAATGCTGCAGCCCTGTTCCTGCCTCCTAAGGCAGATTATGGGGCACTTATGGAAGACATCCCATTTACATGCATAAATAATGGCAGCAAACAAAGGGCTTACCTGGTGATAGCCATTATAGTCCATGTTCCCTGGGAGGGGGAATCCAGGAGCAAGGCAGAGCTCTCCCTCCAGCATTTCTGGCTTAATGAACTCCTCCAGGTAGGTTTTGCAGAGCCGCCTGTCCCAGTCGTCCGTGATGTGACCCCCATACACGATCTCACCCACGAGGTAGTGCAGGTCATCGTACGGGACCTGGGTGTGCAGCAGGGAGGGCTGAGCCCAAGCACTGCCCGGCACCCTCAGGGCCCCCACCTCACTGCTTCACTCTTCTCAGCAAACAAGCATCAGGTAGGAGTTAAATCCTGCCCCAGGGAAGCTGGATCACACCACATCACAATTTCCCACTGAGTGAGTGGCACCGAGGCCTCCCATCTCCTCCCAAAGGCACCCCGAACTGTGAAGCATGGATACTGAAAAAGCCTCAGTAGAGAATTTCTTCAGCTCTTTGCAGTATTTTGTGAGAGTTCTGTCTTTCCCATGCTGATTACTTTGACCAAGGTTACAGTGTTGTAAACTTCTTGTGCCTGCGGGTTGTTTTGCAGTATTGTTACGGCTTTGACCGGGAAAACATTCAGAGATGGGTGTCTTAGAACTTGACTAATCCCCTTAAGGGATGGATGGCAAAACCAATCACTTTATGCCACTTAGTACGCCTTGTGAACTAACATAGAAAAGTTTTCGGAGAATTCATTAAAGCCGCTGCTGCCACTTGACCCTGAGCCTGAACTCTGTGTCGTTTCTCTACTCGGCCGCGGTGAGAACAGCGACAGTGAAGCTCTAAACCCAAAGGCATCAAGGAAATGGCGTTTCAGGACACTTCCCCAGAGCGTCAACACAAACCAGGCCACCCCTGGCAGTTCAAAGCCACCAGACAGCCCCCCTCGTGGTGCCCTCACCTTCGAGCTGGCCTCCAGGTAGTTGTAGAGCACGTTGACAGAGATGGTGAGGTCTCCGGTGCTGAAGGGGTACGGGCGGTTCCAGCCCTGGGGGCCGAACTTGCGCCTTTCCGCCACCACCGCGTGGAAATAGCAGAGGGCGAAGAGGATGCTCCTGAACTCCTTCTCCTGGCTGCACATCTCCAGGGTGTCCTGCAACACAGGACGCCTGCCCTGAGCCCCAGCAGCTCCCAGGGAACCCAAACACACCGGACTTTGGACTGGGGTGAATCGCAGAAGCCGAGGCTAGGAAACACTCCCAAATCATCAAGTTCAACCTTTGACCAAATAGCCCCATGCCCAATTGATTGGGAACCATATTTTTTGACCAGTTCCAGGGATGGGCCTCTACCACTTTCCTGGGCAGCCTGTTCCAGTGCTGGCTGCACATCTCCAGGGTGTCCTGCAACATAGGACGCCTGCCCTGAGCCCCAGAGGCTCCCAGGGAACCCAAACACACCAGACTTTGGACAGGGGTGAATCGCAGAATCGCAGAGGCCAAGGCTGGGAAACACCCCCAAATCATCAATTCAACCTTTGACCAAATGGCCCCATGCCCAATTGATTGGGAACCATATTTTTTGACCAGTTCCAGGGGTGGGTCTCCACTGCTTTCCTGGGCAGCCTCTTCCAGTGCTTAACCACCCTTCCAGTTAAGAAATTTCTCCTAATAGCCAACCTGAACCTCCCCGGCCGACGCTTGTTGTCATTGCCCCTCATTACCTGGGACAGGAGGCCAATCAAATTGTCCTCCAGTACACTTTTGCATCTCACACACACGTGCTAATTTTCAAAGTCAGTGGCTTTGTGTTGTGAATTTATTGGCAAATTCCAACAAATATTTTCTGACTTAATATTTACTGCTCCCAGCTCCGAGTGGCTTTGCACAGGAACACACACTGGGAGGGAAGGAAGGACACGTGCACCCACTCGATGCCCCATCACCTGCATGTGCTCAACATCCCTCACCAGACAGATGGGGAGGGAGCCACAGAATCACAGAATTCTCAGTTGGAAGGGACCTTAAAGTCCATGTTTTTCCAACCCCTGCAATGGCCAGGGACACCTTTCACCATCCCAGGGTACTCCAAGCCCTGTCCAACCTTTATCTTAAAAAATGCCATGTGAGACCTCTGATCCTCTGAGCACGACAGAGCTCGGGGTCTGTGCAGAAAAGGGGGAATCCATTACTCTAAAGGGTGCAAGATATTGACCAAGTGCATGGGATAATCAAGAACATCCCAAAATCTGTTTTCCCCTTGATTACACAGCACTTGAAGCTCCCTTTATTACCAGCATTGTGATTGAACTGCTTCAAACGCTTGCAGAACACCTTTCTCATTTTAGGAAACATCCCCAGAACAACCCAGTTCGCTCTCATTTGGCCTCTCTTCAGTTGTGAATTTCTCTTCAGTTACAAAGCAGAACAATATCCCCTGCACAGGATAAAGGGCCTTCTTTGTAGCCTTCAGCTGAAAGCTAAATTCGAACATCTCTTCTGTATAAAGCAAGGAAATGAGGTGTAAAAGGGACCCCACCCACTCGCTCCAGGATTTCTGATAAGAGATGTTTTATAATCCTCTAACAATTTAGAAAATGCTAATTACTATTGATTGAAATGAGCAGAGGCAGGACGAAAACGTTACTTGGGGTGAAGTTTCTCCCCTCCTGCGTTCTCCAGGACATTTTGTGCAGTTCAAGATGATGAATGACGGTAGATAAAAATGGAATAATCTCCCCTGACCGCTGGCATTAATCCTGGCATGGTGCCTCCCCCTACACCTGCTCAGCAACGTTCCCTCCTGCTCTTGGGATTCTCTCCACACCAACATCTAAGTGCAAAACCAGCTGTGAGCTGCCCCATTCCCCTGACCCAGGGCCTGGGGTCCACAAATGTTTGGGGCTGCTCTTACCTCATCCCAAATAACAAGAGGCTTTATGGAGGCAATTCCAGAGTGGTTTGGGTTGGGAGGGACTTTAAAGCCCATCCAGTGCCACCTCCTGCCTTGGCAGGGACACCTCCCACTGTCCCAGGCTGCTCCAAGCCCCAATGTCCAGCCTGGCCTTGGGCACTGCCAGGGATCCAGGGGCAGCCACAGCTTCTAGGGGCACCCTGTGCCAGGGCCTCCCCACCCTCCCAGGGAAGAATTTCTTCCCAATATCCAATGTATATTTTCCCTCCTTCAATTTAAAACCATTTCCCTTGTCCCGTCCCTCCCGGCCCTTGTCCAAAGTCACTCTCCAGCTCTCTTGGTACCTTTAGGTACTGGAAGGTCTCCCTGGAGTCTTCTCTCTTCCAGGCTGAACAACCCCAGCTCTCTCTACCTCTCTCCTCAGCAGAGGTGCTCCAGCCCTCTGATCAACTCAGTGGCCCCCTCTGGACTCGTTCCAGCTGTGTTTGGGGCCCCAGAGTGGGACACAGCACTGCAGGTGGGGCTTCCCAAAAGCAAAGCAGAGATTTCTCACGAGCGAAAACAACCCTGCAAGATCTGTCAGATGTGTTCCCAGCACAGCCACGGGCTGAATGGAGAGGCTGGAATAATGGCAGCACCAGTGATCCTAAAGGGCAATTCGAGGGCTGAGAGCATCTCTGACCCTTCTGATGGGGTCCTGTTGTGAGAGCTGGGTGTGCCAAAGTGTGTGAGTGAGGGTCAGGGTGGCAGGACGTGGCACTAGGACAGGAATCATCAGCGACATGAGGGCTCAGCCCTCGTGTCATGAGGCAAACGGGGTCATGGCTGAGCCCCCTGGCTCCATCCTGCCCTGGGGCCTGTGGGCTGCTCCCAGGGAGTCCTGCAGGGATGGGATCCTGCCCTGCTCCTGTCCCTCGGTGTGAGCAGGGCCACAGAGCAGAGCTCGTTCAACCGCAGCCTTGCAGCGCCACTGGCACTGATCCACACCCTCTGTGTGTGGCACCGGGAATGTTCCCATCGCTTCCACATGCGGGGCTGTTCCCCTGCCCAGGAGGGACAGGGGTCAGTGCCTGCTGTGACAGGAGGGCTTGTGAGCAATAAACACAACGAGCACCCTGCCACGGGCTGCTCTTGTGGGCCAGCCACTCTCAGAGGGCCTAATTTAGATCCTGGCAAAGCAACTCCTGCCTGCAGGCAGCTTCCAGCTCTGATTTGCAGTACTCCTGATGTCAGCAAGGTCTTGAGTTGAATGGCCTTTGGGCACACAACACCACCCTCCCTGTGCTGCTCTGGAGTGGGCTGTGGGATGTGAGAGGATCAGCAGTTCTGAACCTCTAACCCTGGTTAGACAGCAGGCAGAAAAGTGAGGTTTAACCTGCTCACCTCCCATGGCTTTGGGTGTTAGATGTCATGGGTCACTCACCAGCCCAGAAAGGAGAGACCCAGAAAGAGAAATCAACTGAAACATGGCAAAGTCTCCCAATGCTGCAGTTGGAAGTCGGATTCTGCATGGAAGGAATCTGAGGTGGTGGAGTCACCGTCCCCGGACATGTTTTAAAAAAGTCTGGATGTGGCACTCAGTGCCATGGTTCAGTTGATGAGGACGTGTTGGACTCCATGATCTCAAAGTTCTTTTCCAACCTGGCTCATTCTGTGGTTCTCTGTGATTCTGTGATCACGCTCTGGGGAGAAACTTATTAAACTGGACGGGAGCCTGGTGTCCCATGCCCTGCTGCAGGGAAAAGGCTTCTCAGGACCACCTGAACCTTCTCCTGGGAAAACCAGTGCTTGGAAAGAGATCTGTGCCCGGCTCATGGGGAAGAGCAGAGGGGGGTGTTGGACCCAGAGGCTCCGTTCTGCAAGGGACTACGGAGGCAACGTCCATCACACTCCTCAGGGGCTCCAGCAGAGCTGTCAGGGCCCCAGCGTGCTCCTACCTGGCTGAAGTTGTCCAGGGCCTTGTGCAGGTTGGCGTGGATCCCGGTGGGGGCCTCGCTGGTGATTTTGATGGAGTTTTCCAGGATGCCCTGGGGAATGATGTGGCTCTCCGGGCACGGCGCCGGCTCCGCGCTGACGAAGACACGGAAATCCCGGTGGCTGCCCTCGCTGTGCTGCTCCAGCTTCTTCTCCAGAGAGCTCAGCCACTTGGCCACCAGGTGGATGTTCTGGCAGGGACAAAGGGACAAGGCTTGGTCAGTCCCCCCCTTATACCCCCGTGGGCTAAGCAGGCACCAAACCCATCCCACCAATGGACGCAGTCTGGAACTTGGGACTTGTTCTAGGAGCGCCTGTGTGCAGCTCCCAGCCCCAAAGAGCCTCGTGCATCAAGAACATTTTAAAATTCAGAATCATCAATATAAATCAGCAGCAGAGCAGCCAGTCACAGCTGGGCTGGTTGGGCTCTCAGTGCTGGAATTGTCCTCATTTCAGCAATACCAGCTGATGTTATTCCTGGGGAGCGGAGTTGTTATTCCTGGGGAGCAGAGTTGTTATTCCTGGGGAGGAAAGTTGTTATTCTTGGGGAGCAAAGCTGTTTTTTTCCTGGGGAGTGGAGTTGTTATTCCTGGGGAGCAGAGTTGTTATTCCTGGGGAGAAAAGTTGTTATTCCTTCCTCCCAGCCCCACCGTGCTCAAATGAAAACACTTGTTCATTTTTATCAGAATTACAGTGAGGACCCTCAACAGCAAAGAAGTCAAGCAGGTGATCTCACAAAGTCCTTCCACACAAAAGGATTTATTTATTCATGCAACTAATTGGGCACATCTCTCAGAAGATTAAGCAGAGTAGTGGGGAGATGGTGAAATGGATGAAGTCAAGCCTCAGTTTTTCCCCTAGAGTCCTATACAGCGTTCGAGTTTCCAGGCAAGAAAACAGCTTTTTGTTATATTAGGAATGGGATTTGTGGGCTAAAGTATCCTTGTCTTAAAGGCAGGTGTGCAACTCGAACTGGCTGTGTTCACAGGCACTTGGGATGCTGATTTATCCCACCCAAAGAAAGGACAAGAACTTG
The DNA here is from genome assembly GCA_026261815.1 of Monarcha castaneiventris obscurior. NCBI lineage: Eukaryota > Metazoa > Chordata > Aves > Passeriformes > Monarchidae > Monarcha > Monarcha castaneiventris. The sequence goes on from JAMPIT010000493.1 coordinate 777,329, forward strand.
CTAAACCTAAATTAAAAGCAGCCGCCAGAAAGATAAACTGCTTGGAGGTGGCAAAGAAATTACATCAAGGAACCATATTAGAGGCTGAGAATAAACATATATCACCTAAAAATGGGGCCAGAAAGGAGCTCTCATGGTTAAATAGAGGAGTAATGGAGATTATCGGGAGTAAAACTGCATTCTTCACAAAGTGGAAATTTTGTCCAAATGAGAAAAACAGAAAAGAGCACAAAATCCAGTCACGGTAAGGTCAAAACGTACTATAAGAAGCAATCTTTTGAAAACCATAAAAGCTAATAATAAAGCCTTTTCCAGAAGCCAGGAACCTACCAGAGAGTCTACAAAACTACAACATGATTGAGGTCTGCAGGGAGCGCCCATGAAAGGCCAGGCCAGCCCAGAGCAGCCCGTATTTGCAGGAATATTCCCTGCAGAGCCTGGTGGAATCACTGAAGCCCTGAGGCTGGAGATGTCCCTGGAGATCACCCATCCCACCCTCCTGCTCTGAGCAGGGCCAGCTAGAGCAGGTTGTTAATTGTGTCCACTTGGGGTTTTTGGATATCTCCAAGGCTGAATCTACACAACCTGTCTGGGCAGTGTTCAACCACACTCACAATAAAAAAAAAAATAAATTAAAAAATAGCATAATATATAGCATAATATATAGCATATATATAGCATATATATATATAGCAAATATATAGCATAAAAATTAGCATAAAATAATAGCAGTGAAATGAAATTAAAGCAATGTTTAAGGGAAATTTGTATCTCAATTTTAGCCCTTTGCTTCTTGCTCTTTCACTCAGCACCACTATGAGAGCCTGGCTCCATCTTCTGCACGTCCCCTGCCACGAGGGATTTAAACACACCAATAGACCCCCCTAAGCCAAACCCCAACTTCTGGAGGTTAAACAACTCCAGCCTCTCCTCAAATAACAGATTCATTAATCTCTTAATTCTTGGAAAGACTCCTAAGCTGAAGCAGCAGACAAAGAGCAGTTTAGAGACCTCAGTGAGGTAATAAATAATAAGAGGTCTCTAGGAGCAGATGGTCTCACCCTAAAAGGACTCCACAAGTGGAAGGTCTGAGCACAGCTCAGGAGGCAGCCCCCAGCCTGGCAGGGGCTCCAGCACAACCGGAGTCATTCCCCAACAGCACGACTTAGGAAAAACCAAGAATCTCAAAGTTCCAACCCATTTTAGAGAGCCAAACTGAGGCTGTCACAGTCTGAGCTGGTGTGTGTTGGGGCTGGGGTGGAGCTGCTGCCCCCAGGAGCTGCCCCAGGCTGGGTTTGATCTGTACTGGAGCAGTGCTGGTCACTGGGAGGGCTCAGTCCCTGCTGAGCAGGGTGGACACGGCCAAGGGACCAGGCTGGGGGGACCAGGAGCTGTCCCAGCTGTCCCAGGGATGTCCCAGCCATCCAGAATCCTGCTCAGCACAGAGCAGGGGAAGGAAGAAGGCAGGAATGTTGAAGGGATGGTGCTTGCCTTCCCCAGTCACCACAGAGCCCGGCTGGCTGGGGATGGCTGAGCCCCTTCTCAGCCGGGGGAATGGGGAATGAATTCCTTGCTTTGCTTCCTTGCCTGGGCAGCTTTGGCTTTCCCTATTGAATTGTCTGGATCTCAACCCATGAGTTTTGTCACTGCTAACCCCACATTCTCCCCCATCCTGCCCCTGGGCAGCAAGGGAGCAGCACGTGGGGCTCAATTTCCATCTGGGTTAAACACAGCAGCTCATCCCCATGAACTCCTTTTTTGGAGGCTGCAGAGGGGATTTCCCCAGGCACCCCCCACGCCAGCATGGAGCAGGAATTGTCTCTGTGGGGTCCCCAGGCGTGGATTTTCATCAGTACCAGCTGTTTATCTTGCCAAAACCAGTATTGCTGCAGGCAAAAGGAAAGGTCTCACCGGCTGCCAACCAGTTAAAACACAGGTACCAGGGGTAGGAAACTACTGATGGAGTTTTGACTTCTCACCAGATCAAAACCATCTGAAAGAGCAAATGATTGGTGAGCTGACAGAAGTACTCATAAGACAAAGTCATTTCAAGCCCAGAAACTAAAGCCTGGTAGCGAGGAGCTGCAGGAGGATGCCATCACTCTGAGTGACACTGCAGAAGGAATTCAGCTGTGATAGATGCAAAGTAATGCACTCAGGAAAACAACCCCAGCTACAGATACACACACTGATGGCTTCAAAATTAACTATTATCACTCAGGGAAGAAGAGATCTCAGCGTCCTCACAGTTATTTCCTGCAAATAACAGTTCAGTGCTTAACAATGCAACAGCAATCAAATGCCAGCAAAGGAGAAGAGAATAAAGCTGCAGACATTGTTTTGCCACTCCAGAAATCCATGGTGGGCCTTCATCTTGTAAACAGCACCCAGCTCCCACTCCTCTTAAATCCAAGAGGATTGAACTCCCACAAAAGGAGACACTCCATCAATAAGGGCTCGCCCATTTGGAGGGAGCAGAGGCTTGGTGGGAGGGGAGGGTGAACAGAGCAGGCTGCAAGCTTTGACAGAAAAGTGGAAGTGCATTTTCACATGCCACAGAACTAAGCTGCCAATTTACTGCTTCAGGGTGCTTTGGGAGTTGAGAGAATCACAGAGTGGAGCTGAGCTGGAAGTCACAGAGAGAAACAGAATCGTTAATGCTGGAAAAAAACCTAAAATCACCCAATCCAACCCTCACCCCAGCACCCACACCATTAACCCGTGTCCCCAAGTGCCACATCCACACGGGTTTTGAGCACTTTCAGGGATGGTGATTCCATCACTGCCCTGTTCCAGCATCCCTGCACACCTGCGCCATTTCTACCCCCTTCCCTGAGGCTGGGGACGTGCCTGTGGCAGGCAGGAACAGGAGCCTAGGGCTGCCCAGGGATTGGTGCCACACAGGGACACCCCGGGAGCTCCCTCATGGGAGCACAGAAACCTCTTCTGGCTTTTCTGGTGGAGGGTGCAGGTGCCTCCTGTGAGGTTTCAGCTGAGCTACATATGGAGAGATCCCAGCTGGGACTGGAGAAGAGGATGAACATCATGGAAAGGAAAACCTGAGGTCCTTTAGGCTGGGACAGAGTGGTGGCTGCTGCCACTGTTATCAGGATTTGAACCTGCTGGAGGGATGGGTCAGCACTCAGAGATGGATCAAGAGGTGTGAGATGAGAACTGTGGTTTGGGGAAGCCATGGACACTTTGCTGCCTCCAGTTCTGTTGCCCCAAAGCTGATTAACATGGCTAGGAACAATATTTGTTATTGAGAACTGCAGAAATTCAGTCCCCTTCCCTGAAATGATTTAGGGTTGTGCTCTCGGTACATGGGTGAAATGGAGTTTGGGGTGTGGGGGGAGATGAAAGGAGATGCCTGGGGAAAGGGGTCGTGTTCTGGGGTTGTTTTCCCACAAACAAGGGCGGTGTGAGGAGCAGTAGACAGAATGCAACTACACCTGAGTGCTGCATTCGGGCTTTCAGGGTCTCAGGATTTCAGGAGATGAGACCCTCCCCAGGGTCCAGACAACCAATTCATTCTATGAACGCAAGTCAAACAGTCAGGACTGAAACCTGCAACCGAAGTGGTTCCAACACCACAGAGATTCAATAAAACAGGGAAAGACCGCAACAAAATATCAAAAGAAAACTCATGCATTAAAGTATCAGTTTAATCATAGTCTGCATATCTGACCTTAAGTGTTTTCATCTCTAATTGGTAGTTTCTTCCCACATCTGCTTTTGTGGTGTGAGATAGCTCAAAAATAATTGCTTTTGCTTGTGTTGACATGACACCAGTGATCATTATTTGTGGATATCACTGCCTGCTAACAGCCAACTTAGGGAATATTTCCAGCCCAGTGATAATTGAGTGCATTTATATCCTGTCCTTTTGTGATAGAAGGGATGAAAGAGAGGAATATAAGCAGCAAAACATGGGCTGGCACTAAGAGTTCATAATTCAGATGAAAATATCTGCCCAGGCCGGACAGAGAGGCTGCGGGAGGGATTCACAGGTTGGAAGGAAACTTTGCAAATTAATTCTCAGCAGTCAGAAAACAAAACCCGAGAGAGCACAGCTGAGGAGAGCACACCCGGCCACTGTGCTGGAGAGATGTGTCAGTCAGCAAGAGCCAGCCAGCCAGGCACCCTGAAACAGCCTGAGTGTCCACTGACCATGCACTGACCATCCACTGACCATGCACTGACCATCCACTGACCATCCACTGATCATCCACTGACCATGCACTGACCATGCACTGACCATGCACTGACCATCCACATCCTCCCCTGAAACACCCTGAGTGTCCACTGACCATCCACTGACCATCCATTGATCATCCACTGACCATGCACTGACCATCCACTGACCATGCACTGACCATCCATTGACCATCCACTGACCATCCACCAACCATCCACATCCTACCCTGAAACACCCTGACTGTCCACTGACCGTCCACTGACCATCCACTGACCATCCACTGGCCATCCACGTTACCCTGAAACACCCTGAGTGTCCACACTGACCATCCACTGATCATCCACTGATCATCCACTGATCATCCACTGACCATGCACTGACCATGCACTGACCATCCACATCCTCCCCTGAAACACCCTGAGTGTCCACTGACCATCCACTGACCATCCATTGATCATCCACTGACCATGCACTGACCATCCACTGACCATGCACTGACCATCCATTGACCATCCACTGACCATCCACCAACCATCCACATCCTACCCTGAAACACCCTGACTGTCCACTGACCGTCCACTGACCATCCACTGACCATCCACTGGCCATCCACGTTACCCTGAAACACCCTGAGTGTCCACACTGACCATCCACTGATCATCCACTGATCATCCACTGATCATCCACTGACCATGCACTGACCATGCACTGACCATCCACATCCTCCCCTGAAACACCCTGAGTGTCCACTGACCATCCACTGACCATCCATTGATCATCCACTGACCATGCACTGACCATGCACTGACCATCCACATCCCACCCTGAAACACCCTGAGCATCCACTGAGCGTCCACTGACCATCCACTGACTATCCACTGACCATGCACTGACCATCCACATCCCACCCTGAAACACCCTGAGCATCCACTGAGCGTCCACTGACCATCCACTGACTATCCACATCCTACCCTGAAACACCCTGAGCGTCCACTGACCATGCACTGACCATGCACTGACCATGCACTGAGCATCCATTGACCATCCACACTGACCATCCACACTGACTGTCCAAACTGACTGTCCACTGACCATCCACGCTGACCATTCCCACTGACCATCCCCTGCACACTGACCCTGCACTCTGACCATCCCCACTGACCATCCACACTGACCATGCACTGACCATCCACTGACCATCCCCACTGACTGTTCCCTGCACAGTGACCATCCCCGCTGACCATCCCCACTGACCATCCCCTGCACACTGACCATCCCCACTGACCATCCCCACTGACCATCCCCTCTGGCCATCCTCACTGACCATCCCCTGCACTGACCATCCCCACTGACCATCCCCACTGACCATCCCCGCTGACCATCCCCAGCACACTGACCATGCCCACTGACCATCCCCTGCACACTGACCATCCCCTGCACACTGACCATCCCCACTGACCATCCCCTGTACACTGACCATCCCCTGTACACTGACCATCCCCTGCACACTGACCATCCCCACTGACCATCCCCTGCACACTGACCATCCCCACTGACCATCCACGCTGACCATGCACTGACCATCCACTGACCATCCCCACTGACCGTTCCCTGCACAGTGACCATCCCCACTGACCATCCCCACAGTCCATCCCCTGCACTGACCATCCCCTCTGGCCATCCCCACTGGCCGTCCCCTGCACTGACCATCCCCACGGTCCATCCCCTGCACTCAGAGCAGGCTCTGCAGGCTGAGGCAGTGTGGGAAGGGCTGGGCTGGAGTGCACGTGCAGGAACATGGGAGCACCGGAGGCTTTTCTTTGGGGGTTCACTCCCAAGCCCCTCTGTGTGTTTGCACTTCACAAGGCGGAACATAAATCACAGCCGTTGCCACGGTAACCATCAGAAATAGCAGCACGTGTACACAAAGCAGCACACGCTCCCCTCCTCGTGCTGGCAGCGACTGGGGACCCTGCCCCTCTCCAAAAATTTCCCTCTCCTTCAGGCCCGGTCACAAATCACCTCCTGGAACGAGGAGAGCTGGTGGTTTTTACAGAATCTCGTTCTCCAGTGAGATCTCTTGGAAAACATTCCCCGTTGTTCCACCCCTGTGCCAGCCAGGCTGCACAGCCAGGCCAGCCCTCACTGCCTGTGCTCACTGCATGGCGCTGGGGGACTCCGAGGGACAGGGAAGGGCTCTGCTGCTCCCAGGTCATGGGGTGGGGATGAGATGTAGCCTGGGATGGGGTGTCGAAATCACAGAAGCATGGAATGGTTTGGGTTGGAAGGGAACTCAAAGATCATCCAATTCCAACCCCTTGTCATGGGCAGGACCTGGGGTTCCAGAGGACGCTGAGCTGTCCCTGAGGCAGCAGAGTGTCCTGGGGTCCTGGGGGACACGGAGCTGTCCCTGAAGCAGCAGAGTGTCCTGAACACACCCCACACAACCTGGGGCCAGGGGACACGGAGCTGTCCCTGAGGCAGCAGAGTGTCCTGGGGTCCTGGGGGACACGGAGCTGTCCCTGAAGCAGCAGAGTGTCCTGAGGGACACGGAGCTGTCCCTGAGGCAGCAGAGTGTCCTGGGGCCAGGGGACACGGAGCTGTCCCTGAGGCAGCAGAGTGTCCTGGGGTCCTGGGGGACACGGAGCTGTCCCTGAAGCAGCAGAGTGTCCTGAGGGACACGGAGCTGTCCCTGAGGCAGCAGAGTGTCCTGGGGCCAGGGGACACGGAGCTGTCCCTGAGGCAGCAGAGTGTCCTGAGGGACACGGAGCTGTCCCTGAGGCAGCAGAGTGTCCTGGGGCCAGGGGCCAGTGGGATCTGGGGACAGCAGGAAGAGCATTCCCAGCGGGGCAGGGAATGACCCCGCCCCTCTGCCCTGCTCCTGGAGCTGTGCCCAGCCCTGGCTCCCCAGCTCAGCCAGGACAGGGAACCACTGCAGAGGGTCCAGTGAGGGCCACGAGGATGATGAGGGGACTGAGGAAGGGCTGAGGGCGCTGGGGCTGTTCCCCTGGAGAAGAGACAGCCCAGAGGGGATCTCATCCCTGTGCCCAAACACCTCAGGGCCGGATCCCAGCGGTGCCCAGGGACAGGACAGGGACAGCGGGCACAGAGTGACACCCAGGAGGCTCTGCCTGAGCAGGAGGAGAAACTTCTCCTCTGTGGGGGTGCCAGAGCCCCGGGACAGCTGCCTGGAGAGGCTGTGGGGGCTCCTTCCCTGGGGATGATCAAACCCCCCTGGATGTGACCCTGTGCTCCAGGTGACCCTGCTGGAGCAGAGGGACTGGAGCAGAGGATCCTTCCAACCCCTGCCATCCTGGGATTCTGTGATTTATGATACAGTGACGAATCTCACACAGGTTTGCTCCAGGAGCTCACTGTTACTCAATTTAATACATGAACCCAACTCAGTGAAGCAGCAACCTAGGGAAATGGAAAGATGCTCAAGAATTAAATTAACTTGATCACAAAGAGAGGGAAGTGACATTTTGGCTAATGGATGAAGACTACAATTAAACTGGGAATATCTAACGTCTGAACTCTTCCCTGCATCAGTGCATTCAAACGCGCATCTGAACAAACACAAGCAAATTTCCCTGCGTCTTTGCTGTTGAGCTGATAAAGCCCATTTGGTGGCTGTGGTGGCCATTGGATCAGCAAAAGGCTTCTGAGGGGGGAAACCGAGCAGACACAGCTTGTGCTAACTCACAGCTTAGTGCAAAGCTCCTTCCTGCATGCACAGAGGAGACTGCAGGCATCAGAGGAACCAGATCCACGCATAAGTTGGCATGGGAAAGCAGAAATCAGAGTCACTGAGGCTGCAGGCACCTCTGGCATCCCCCTGCCCCAGCCCTCTGCCCAAAGCAGGGTCAGGCAGTGCAGGTGGCCCAGGAACATGCTCAGGTGCCTTTTGGATGTGTCCAAGGATGAAAACGCCATGAACTCTACAGGCAACTTCATCCAGTGTTTGGGAAATCACAGGAGAAAAAAGATTTTATCTGTGTTTAAATGGAATTTCCTGGATTTCAAGTTGTCCCCATCGCCCCTGGTGCTGCCAGGGACCACTGGAGAGAATCTGCTCTTCACTCCTCCCCATCCAGGGCAATGGAATCCCCAGGTCATCTCTTCCCAAGGCTGAAGGATCCCCAGCACTGCACAGAGCCTCACCACAGCATCTCCAGCTGTGGGGCCCAGCTGCTCCTGCCCCCCAGAGCCCCGAGGAGCTGACAGTGAGTTCTGGCTGCACTTCCAAATGGAATCCACTCCGTGCTTCAAAGCCCTCCAAGCCTAAGAACTGTTGCTAAGGAGACCCAGAGGCTGAGCCTGCTATCAAATGGGGTTTTGTGGAGCTCAAAGATCAGGCTCAGCTCCTCAGTGCCAGCAACAGAGCAGCTGCTGGGCTGTTCCTGCAGCCCTCAGGTAACAAAGTCTCCTTTAAAGAGCTGCACTTTTGCCTCGGGGGCTCTTATTTTGCAGTTGGACCATCTGTACTTGTAGAGAATAATTTTAGCTCTGGGCTTCCCTCTCTCCTCATCTGCCAGCACCCTGTACCAGGGCTCAGCAAAGCTGAAGCCACCAGACAAGAACAACGCTGGTTCTAAAGAGGCAGAGAGTTGCTGGCCAGGCTCTGCCAGGGGCAGGGACATTGTCTTCCCACAGAAATGAAGGGTTGGGTGGCTTTCTGCTGTTCTCTCTCATAAAATTAGTCATTCTTGAAAATCTATGAATTTTCAGAGTGAGCTGAGAAACTTTGCAGTTCCCAGGACAGACACGGATGCTTTTGTCTTCATTTCGCCTCCTGCGGGTCAGAAGGCACCAGGACTGCAAGGAGCTGGCCCTGGGACAGCAGCTCTTCCCAGCACAGCAGTGATCCTGCTCCTGCAATCCAACAAGAACCTCCTGGCTGCCTCAATACCCTTTAACTCCCACAAACCTAATTCCCCGACTCGTTTGTGCTCAAAGTACGTGACTCTCATTATGTCAGGTCCCAATCAAGGACCAGTAATGAGCCACGTGGGTAAAAGCCACCCAGATGTGAAAAACCCTCAAGTGTTTGTCCTGGAGAATGTGGGTGTGAGAAGCTCTGCTCCACATGAGCTGAGCTGTTGGTCAGGGGACAGAAAAATACAGCAGCAAAGCTAGCAGTTGCTTTTTGTCTGCTCAAAAACGAATGGGAAGCCTGGGTATAACTGTGCTGTGGGTGGGACACAGCCTTCAAATAATGAGTTTAATTAATCTGGGTAAAATTACCCCGAGTGCCTCCTGAGATCTGCTCTGTCTTCCCTTTTATTAGTAATGCAATGATCCACAAATCCTGTGACGCTTCTGTAAATTGAGTCGTCCGTGGCATTCCAGATCTTGTACAAACACTCCTGGAACTGGTTGTGAGGTATTTGTCACCAAAACCTTGCAGGAGAGATCGTGCCAGATAAACCGTAAGGCAAATATTGCTCTGATCCCCCTCCGACTGTGATGGCAGGAGAATCCTTTGTGGGACCCCTCCTCACTGACTCCCACCGGGATGAGTTTGGGCACTGATTTTGCCAAAAGTCAGATTTTCAGCCTTCAGCAGGTGCTTTGTCCAACCTTTTAAATCCCAGTTTGTCCAGAGGGTGCTTTCCTGCCGTGGAAGCTGCTGACTCTACAGGAGTTCTGCCAGACCAGGGATTCCTGCCTGCCAATGCAGGGGACACACCTCGAGCCCCTCAGGCTGCTCTCCCTCCTTCTCCTGTTCCATGAAGCCCCTGGGAGGAGTTGGGAACGCCAAGTGAGATGCAGGGACAAGCTCTGGAGCGGAGCAGCCTGGCCTGGCTGGGTGACAGTGAAATCCCTTTTGCTTTGCTGTCACTCCTCCAAGTGCTGGGACTGCTGCTGCCTGCCCCAAACCCCTGCTGGATGTGGCCAGCTCTGTCCTGAGGCTGAAGTGCCACCGAGGCAGACTCCAGCTCCTCGTGGGGCCCTCAGGGCTGGATTTCTCAGGAGTCTGGAATGAGGAACAAACTCTCTGAGCTCTGTGTTGAGCCCCTCTTGCCCTCACCCCCTTACTCCAAGCCAAGCACAGCACAGAACTGGAATATTTGCCTGTATGAAGAGTCACCAGCTCTGTGACTATGCCAGAGGCAATCTCAGGTGTCTGACTGACCCTGACCCAGCACAGGCACCTGGAATCCTGTCCCCGGAGCCACTGGGGCACTGCTGAGCCTGCCCCGTGCAGCAGAGCACCCTGACCCTCACCCAGCTGGATGGAGCTCCTCTCTGAGCTCAGGGGGAGCCTGCTCTGGGCCACCAGAGACAGTCACAGCTGGGAAACCAGCCAGCCCAACCACCAACATTGCTCTTTGACAGAAATCTGATTTCTGCAGCTCTTCTCATTTCATCACAGAATCATAAAATCATGGAATGGGTTGTGTGGGAAAGGACCTTAAAGCTCATCCAGTGCCACCCCTGCCATGGGCAGGGACACCTCCCACTGTCCCAGGCTGCTCCAAGCCCCAGTGTCCAGCCTGGCCTTCGGCACTGCCAGGGATCCAGGGGCAGCCACAGCTGCTCTGGGCATCCTGTGCCAGGGCCTGCCCACTCTCACAGGGAAGGATTTATTCTCCTTTACCTTTCAGTGTCTGCTGAGATCTCTTACTGCTTGCTCTGACCACCAGAGGAGATGGGAATGGATGTAATAAAAATCCTTCAGGCCCCCAGTGCTTGTCTGTTAGCACTGAAGCAGCACATGGAGACTGACAGATCCTTTACAGCATCACACAGGCATTGTAGAAAATAACTCTTCACTCTGCATTACTGAACAGCTCAGAAAGCTGCATCTTTCCTTCTGCACCACCTCAAAGGCAGATGCCAGGATTGCAGCCCTCTGTATATTAAAAGCTCCAGAGAAGCTCAGCATTGTTTACCTCAAAGGGAGCTTGCAAAAAAAAAAAAAAAAGCAAAAATTAAGATCAAAATATCAAGGGTATTTAATTTCAATTCATAACCAGGCCTGAGGGCTCGGATCTGGACTCAGAGCTTTGTCTTAATCTAATTTTATGCAAACAATTCAGTGATAATAAAAGTTTATATAATCCACATCAAGGAAATCAGAGGGGCTCCCAAAACCTGTAATGAGAGCTGACATCGCCAGTGCACATCAGCAAACCCAAACACTCCCTAAACGAGGGGCTCCTGAGAGCACTTGACAGAGACAGAGGTCCCTCTGCACCCCAGCAGGCTCTGGCGCTTTTTGTGGGGTTGTGATGAGATCTGGCAGCGTTTCCCTGGTTTCGGGTGCACAGAAGAGCCAGCCCCACTGCAGAGTTTCCTCCCTGCGTGGCCCCTCCGTGCTCATTGAGGTGCAGGGGGACTTTTGGGTCCAGGGGCTCCCAGAGCAGAGCTCTTCATTCATTCATTCATTCATGGGGAAAATAAAGGCACAGGGAAGTGCAGCACAACCTCCCCTCGAGGCTCCTGCTCATGCACAGCCCACAGACAGCTCCAGGAGGAGAAACCCAAACTGGCAGAGCCTGATCAAAGCAAGGGATGGCAGCAACACAGGGAGAGGTGGCTGCTTGGGCCACACAGTCCTGACAGGCGTGGCAGGCTGTCCTCATGTCAGTGGGACCAGCTGGGAGAAGGGCAGCCCTGGCCACCGACCCCATACCTGAAGGATGACCCAGTGACCCTCCTTTGCAGCCAGGTCCAGAGCTTGTTCAGCCACCACCTCTTGGCCTTGCCCCAGGGAAACGTTGTGCAGGTTCCTGTGGTTGAAGGTGTAGCCCAGTTTCTTCCCTAGGAGGGAACAAGGAGTGGGTTCAGGAGCCTGGCAGGGAGGCAGGGCCGGGCCCCAGCACAGGCAGGCAGAGCTCCCCCATACCAAACCTCACACATGAGCTATCACACTCCTCATATCAGTTCTCTTGTCTCATTCTCTTGGCTCTCACCCACTCCTTGCCCAAACAGCAGCAGCTTCTCCCAAACTCAGTTAATTACAGAGCAGCATCCACACAAAGGTACGTTGTTACACAGTGCTTCTTGTTTAAAGAACATTATTCCCCTGCAACCTCATGTAAAAACGCATTTTACTGTGATAAGAAATTAAAATCTTTTTCTGCTGATTAACCAGGCTTTGAACACCCACAGCTGGGTGGGGAAAAGCCCCTGCAATGCAGGCTGGGTGCACCAGCTCAGACTGGGGAGGGCAGCTGGAATGGAATCCCTGTGAGCTTCCTGTGGCCTCAAGCAAGGTGTCTGGGACCTGGAGAGCTGTGACCCCTCCAGAATTCTCATGGAGCATCACTGGAGTTGCCTTCCTGTGGGAAGGCCCCAGTGGAGTCAGCACAGCCCATGGGAAGGGGTGATTTTTGGGAGCTACCCGACACCTCCCAGTGTCCCTCCACCTCTGCACTGCAGGCTGGGAGCCCCAAACCCCTGTCACTCACTGCCCTGTGTCCCTTCATGTGGTCTGTGATGATCCTTCGGCCTCCCCTGGTCCCTCTGGAGCATCCCAGTTCATTTCTGTGCTCGTGGCTACAGATCTCCTAGCCAGGTTTGGGATCTGTCATCCACAGACAGAGCAGCCCCGCTGCTGTCCTTCTCATGGGAGAAACAGCTCTCCCTGCTCTGTGCTGCTCAGAAGACGAACCCCAGTTTGTGCTGCTGGAGGGAACAGCCCCACAAACACCCCCCAGGATGGACTGGGCTCAGCCAGGGAGTCAGCACTCATCCCCACGTGCTGGTCCCTGGGGATTGCCCACACTTATCTCTGCATGCAGCTTTGCCTTTCTGCAGATGGTGCACCCTGAATTCCCAGTTCCTGCTAAAAGCAGGCGAGTTTTAGAGTGAAACAAGGGAAAGATTTGTCTTGCAAGGCTTAGGAACCATCTCGTGGGACAAGACTGGAAACAGATGGGCATGAGGAGAACAAACCTCCAAATTCCAGCTCTCTGCTGAGCCTCACCACAGCTTCCCCTGGGACACGGCTCCCCACACATTTTAATGTTTCCAGCTCTCTTTCCCACCATCTCTGGCTGCTGCCAGCTTTGAAAGCTGCTGATCTTCTCCTTCAAGATCCACTGGCTTGAGAGGGGAAGGGGCAAATCACAGAACCAGGGTACTACCCCAAACCGGGTGCTCAATCATAAATACCAGTTGTTATTTTCACTGCAGAGGGATCTCAGTGAACCTGCCCTGGCAGTGCCAACCCTGCCCCTCCTCGCTGGCTGAAGAAGGGAGGGGATGGGCACTCGAGGAGGGCACAAAGCTCCTCCAGCCCACCGTGTTTGCTGCAGGGCCTCCCCCGTGACCCCAAGGAAAGGTCCCATGAGCGGCCAGCATCTGCAAGAAGCTGACTGCCATTCACAGGAATCATCTTGCACTTTAATAAAACCTAATGAAGGACAGAGAAAATATCAATAACGAGCCAAACGCAGCCCCAGAGAGGCAGCTCGAAGGCCAGTGCAGCTGCTCTGTAGCAATGATTTTATTTCATTACTCCTCTTTTCACTTTTTCTTGCTGTAGCTTTTCTGGCTGACTAACCCCAGGTGCTCAGCTACGCTCATCTTTACAATTCCAATTAAACCACTCATGGGTTGATTTTAGTGCTTCGTTGCCCATACGAGGAGCTAACAGTGAGAGACAGGATCACCAATGTGGCTCCAAAGGGAAGCCAGGGACGTGACAGGAGCTTCCTTTGGGGGGATCCCTTCAATTCCCAGTAATGACACCTGGTTTGGGGACAGAAAGAGCCTCAAATGCAAAGCTAAGCTCAGGAATTCCCCACAATGAGCTGCCTGTGGCTGAGGCTGCACCAGGTTTAACAGCTCTGACAGCTGCTCCTGGGAATGTGGTTAAAGGATCACTCAAACTTTATTTTGGGATGGCCCAGAAGTTGCATCGTGGAGAGGAAAAAGAACCCACAGGTCACTGTTCTCCTGCCCCAGTCTGTGCCAGCCTGGATGATGCTGAGTCCTGGGACTGTCCAGCCCCAAAGGCATCAGATTCCTCTGCTACAGAGGGATGTTCAGGATGAAAATGGGAATTTTTCCACAGTGGAGCCGAGACCCATAGCAAATTCTACACAAGGGCAGCTTTGGAGCACCGCAGTGGCTGCAGCCATTGGTGCACAAGGGCATCAGTGCCTTCTCTAGGGAGGCATCTCACAGAAACCCCTTTGGCTTAGGAGCCAGCTGACAGCTCCACAGCTGACCATCCACATGGAAATCAGCTCAGGAAGGATGGGAAGAAAACCTGGAAACTTTGCCATAAAGCAGCAATCTGTTACAGGGAGGCATTGCTTATTTTTAGTTATCATAAAATCATAGAATAGCAGGATGCAAGGGACCTCAAGGGTCCTCTGGTTCAACCTTTCCTGGCAACAAGCATCTGACAGCATGTGAGACATCTCTGACGTAAATTACAGGTTGTGCACAAACCCAACTCAGAGATTGTTGCAGTGTGAACCACACTGGGAATCCAGGCAGTGAAGGAAAGAGACAAGTTTAAATTAAACTTAAGATGAAAATCCAAAAAAAAGTTACAAAAAACAATAAAAACCAACCCAAAATCCCGTCACATCCTCTCACAATTATCTGTTTTTAACATATTACTTCATTATCTACAAAGAGATGAGAAAAAAAAAAAACAACCCAATGAAACAGGCATGCCGTGCTAAGACAATAATAATGCAGCAGATAAATAGCAGTGCTGTGGTGTGCCTAGAGACAGGTTTTATTTACCGTGTTTCTCCACATCTTTCAGTGGGTCCACTCCTGGGGACAGGATAAAGAACATCGGGGTTGCAGGCCCTGACTCCTCAAAGGTCGTTGCAAAATCCAGGGATCTCCCCGCCACATATTTGCTGCCCAGCTTTTCTGCTACAAAATCTCTGCCAGAGAGAAACAACTTTGGCCAGTTTGTTCAGAAAGTGCAGATTCCTCTGCAAATAAACAGTTAATTATCATGGAATCCCAGAATCATTAAGGTGTGAGAAGACTTCCAAGGTTATCGACCAGGCCAACTGTGTTCATCACTAACCCGCGTCCTCAGGTGTCCCATCCACGGGTGTTTTGAGCACTTCCAGGGTTGGTGCCAGGGTTTGATAACCCTTCAACTGGAAAAGTTTCCCCTAATATTCCATCTCAACCTCTCCTGGTGCAACTTGAGGCTGTTTCCTCTGGTCCTGTCCCTGTTCCCTGGAAGCAGAGCCCAACCCTGCACCCTCCTCAAGGGACTTGTGCAGAGCCACAAGGCCCCCCCGAGCCTCCTTTTCTCCAGGCTGAGCCCCTCTCCCAGCTCCCTCAGCCACTCCTCATATGACCTGTCCTCCAATTAGTTTTCATTTTGATGATCCAAACGATTGAGGAACTGAAATTAGGAAAACGAGCATGAAGTAATTGTGGAGAGGATCTGTAAGCTGGGCTTGCAGGGCTGTCCCTTGGGAGCAATGCCGGGCCCTCTGTGCAGGGCTGGGATGCCCCAGGAGACACCAGTTCCTGAAAAAGGGAAGTGGGAAGGGGGAGCAGTGGGAGCTGCCAGCCCAAGGCTGCATTCAGAAGCACAATACAAGTGCTGCCTTGATTCTGACTCAGGCATCTCAGGAGGAAAGAAATAAGGTACCAGATACAAGAACCTGCCACGTGTTTTGCAATCCAAGCAGCCTTCCAGAGGAAGCACCAATCCACAGAAAGTCCAGATGATTTACGCAATTACTTTGATCTGGAAAGCTACAAGGGAAGAGCTCTAAGAATATCTGGAGCATGAGAGTGACAAGGAAAAATACAAGGGAGTGAACAGGAAAAGGTTCAGCTCCACAGCAGCTGCCGGAGCAGAGCACGACGCGTGGAGAATGTTCTGGCTGGATTCCCCCAGGGTGAGCTCCTGACATCACTGCTTTACAAAGAGAGAGACACTGAACACTGATTCAAAGGTAGGAATGTTATATCCAAACCCCAGGAATGCTGCTGGAGCACAGGTGGATTACTCAGGCCTTTTGAAGGCAGCCAAATTCTTTCTAAGAGAGCTGAGAAGCTCCTTCAAGGACTGGTGAAAGGCAGTTGGAATAGAAATGCCTAAGAGATTGCAGAAAAAAAAAAAAGTCTTCCACATTTTCGGTACCTCTTTCAAGTAGAATTTCTGTTCAGGGTCAAGGTTTGCTAAATTGCTGCTGGAAAGCTTCAGGTCACAAAATTTAACAAAGTCCATCAGATCCGAGGTCACAACATTCTTGTTCTACCTCACGCCTCAGCTCTTTGAAACGGTGCCTTGGGGACTCAGAAACACAACTGAGGTGAGAGGGAGGCTTCCAGGTGGGACCCCAGAGCAGGGGAGGGAAGGTTGGAGGAGTCCCCTACACGTGGTGCCTCTCAAACAAGGTGTCCACGGGGCTGGGTCACCATATCAGGGGCAGGAGCTGAGAAACGGTGCCAGAAGAAAAATAAAAATAAAAATAAAAATAAAAATAAAAATAAAAATAAAAATAAAAATAAAAATAAAAATAAAAATAAAAATAAAAATAAAAATAAAAATGTACCCTGAAAGACAAATGACTGGCTGAGACCTGATGTGGGCTGCACACAGCTGCCTGTGACCCCTTCCCTGGGCAGTGAGTGCCATAACCACGGGGGCACCAGAGCCCCGAGTCCTGCTGCACTAGCCCAGGGTCTGTCCCTAGGGCAGTGCTCCTGCAAGGACTTCACCATGACCAAGCCACACCTCAGCAGTGGCTGCTGGACTGACCTGACCTCGTTGTGGGTGTGGAGGAGTGGGAGCACAAGGTGCTACAAGCAGCTTGTTGCTGATGTTCTTCAATAAGATTGACGGATTAAATGGATATTTATGGGGGAAAATCCTTCAGGGAATTACAGCTGTTGGTGCACTGCTGGTCCTGAAGCTCTAAGGAGTGAGTGAAGCTATGAGGGGCTTCTCCTGATGGCTCCTTAGGCCTAGGGAATGAACCAGACTGGGCAAACATTCCCAGGGATCCACTAGGAAGAGTGGCTGAAACACCCAAATTCCCAGGCAGTGAAATGCAAGAAGCCTATACAGGGTTGGATCATCTCAAATCCCAAAGAAATCCTATACCATCACCATGGAGCTGTGATGTGGGACACCAAGGGCCTCACACCTTTCTGAACAGCAGCTGGAAATGACCTTGGGGTATTCCAGGGTATCTAAAATCCCCCTGGCCACCTGTGGTTGGGCTACAATATTGCTCCTAAAATGCACCCAAGGTCTGGACAGGGCCCTCAGAGAGATGGGAAGCTTTGGACTGCTCACGGTGTCCATGGATCACCAGTGAGGGGTTTCGTGTTGGCACACTGAGATATTGATAACTTGGGTGTATTTCAAGAAGAGTCTCCAAAGCCCTAGGGAAGGCTCAGTGAATGGTTACTGTTTGCACATTTGTGTCCCAACCTACTTCGAGATAAGAGACAAACCAAAACAACACAAAACCCCATTTAAATACTCCTGTGCAAACAGAGAAGCTTGACATGCCCAGACCCTAAAAATATCCAGCCGAGCTTTTGAACTTGGATTCCCTTTTCATAAAAGAGAGATATGAAAGGGGCTGGGATTTGATGTTCCAGTTATTTCTGAGCTGTGTGAGTAAGAAAGAAATGAATTTCAGTTGCAGAAATGAAATATGCGCCTAAAATTTCAAGAGCTTATTTTACTCAAGCTAAACAACAACAGGAAAACCAATATTTTGAGCTGAGAGACACATGGAGAATCCAGCAGTAAGAAATGAAAAGGAAGATGGATTAGCATTAGTAGTGTGATAAACTATAGTATTTATTCTAATAAAAAATAATAGTGTTGACCACGGGGAGACTTCACTCAGTCTTGTCTGTGTTTTTCTGTGAACTTTAGAGCACAAACAGATGTAGTTCATACCCTGAGTAATACACCCTGCTATGTGCACGTCAGGTGGTGCAAGGATATAAACTACTGGAGAAGCAGGAGCATGAGAGACATCACAGAAATGTCAAAACATTGGACAGAGAAGGGAAAGCCAAGTCCTAATGGACTGAAAGACCTTTGGGTTGTCCTGGAACAAGAATGTTGCTTTTGCATAACTGCGGGAAGTTTAGCCTCACCCAGTTACCTTCACTACATAATTTACCACTACAACTTCCAGAACCAGCAGCACATGAATTTTGCAGTTTACAGGAAAAGAAAAAAGAGAGAAAACCTCTCTAAGACTTTACTTCTACTCTTTATTCCGGTGTCTAAGAAGAAGCCAAAAATTATCTATTAACTAACATGGATGTTACTGAACTCCAGAGGTTGTGATGACCACCCAGACTGCAGCAGATGTGTAACACCTGCATGGTGATGGTGGAGACCTCTCCGCTGCCTGTCCCCGAGCAGGGAGAGCAGGGGCTCAGCACTGGGATGGAGCCAGGGAGATGCTGGAGCACAAAGCCCATTAGCAAAGCTGATTTTGTGAAAGAAAATGCTTTTTTTACATCTTTTAGACAAATGAAAAGGGTGGTTTTAGGGCCTGGACAACTTTAAAACAATCAAAATAATATTGTGTATTCAAATGCACTAAAGAGAATTGTAGAATCTCAGAATGGTTTGGGTTGGGAGGGACCTTAAAGCCCACCCGGTGCCACCCCTGCCATGGGCAGGGACACCTCCCACTGTCCCAGGCTGCTCCAAGTCCCATCCAACCCAGCCTTGGGCACTGCCAGGGATCCAGTGGCAGCCACAGCTGCTCTGGGCACCCTGTGCCAGGGCCTGGCACCCTTACGGTTCATTCCAAACCCCTCGCTAGGAAACCATATCCCAGAACTCACATCCTACAAATGTACTGACATTCACAAATCGAAACACATCCCTGAATTGCTCCTGCTCCCCACAAAGCCCAGCCCCAGAGCTGGCCCCGGGCCCCACCTGAGGGCGCAGGGGACACGGTCGGGCCGCAGGGCTCTCATGATGCACAGGCGCTGCAGCGCTGACTTGTTCTTCCAGTCCTGGGGCAACCTCTCCTTTTCAGGACACTCCGACTCTACAAATTTCTTCCACCGCTTTGCAGACCCTTCAATATCCCGATCCAGGTTTCTGAATTCCTCCATGGATGAGAGAGCCTGGAAAAAATTCAAGGGCGGTCAGGAAGAACAATCCTATGTGCCTGTGAACCGTTCTTCTAATGCTACTGCCTGCTCATAGTTTGCTCCACCACGGAGATGGAGTCTGGCAACCACAGCCAGAAACCCATCAGGACCAGATTTTGTCCATTCTCCTTGGAAGGGACAGCCCAGGGAAGGATGAAAGATTTTGCCATCAACCAGCACACCCTGTTTATCACCTGAAAAGGGAAGAACTCTCCTCTCCTGTTTGGAAAAATCTCCGGTGACAAGGACTTGCTGCTGTGAGTTATCCCAGAAATGCCTGTTTTGGATGAGAGCTGGAAATTTGGAGCCCATGTCTGATAGGAGAGTACATTGCTGGCATTCCCATGAGCTGCATGATCTCCTCACTGATTCCACAGAAACGAGGAGAATTGTGCAGCAAAACCCACAGCAGCTGCTGAAAAAACGTGCTGAACAAACACTCAGACATGCCATGCTCACCAAAATCCTTTTTTAAAGGGATTTCACAGTTGGAAAATTAATTGTCTTCACAGAAGCACAGAATGGTTTGGGTTGGAAGGGACCTTGAAGATTATCTTGTTCCAACCCCCTGCCATGAGTTGGGTAATTTCATAGACATGCAGTTGCTTTTCTCTCCCTGTTCCCCCACTCACATCCCCCTGTGAACTCACGACACTGAGCCTTCCCACTCATCTCATGGTGCCCATGGAGCCAGGAACCTCCACAAACACAGGGCAGATGTAAAGAGGGGGGTGCTTTCTCTGCTCAAGGACTCAGCCCATCCAGGATCATGATAAAAATCAAATCACTGAGTTTCTACTTGCCAAATGCACATGAAGATGAACTTCTAGGTGCTACAAGTCTGCAGCAGAAACAGGCAGCTGAGGAATGCCCCAAAAACCAGCCCAGCAAGGCATTAAACAAATTAAAATTACAATGAAAACGCAGTGGAATTTTGTAGTTAGAAAGCAGCAACTATAAATGTTATGCAGACAAGTGAAGAATCCAAATTCTCTTTCAGACGAATGGTGGCAGAACACATTGCAGAGCGCATAAGGTTCTTCTGGATTCGAGTAAAATTCTCACTGAAACAAACATCTTCATTTTGCATAATCTGGAGCTGTGAGGGGCTGAACACGAAATGGAAAAGAAAAGTGAAGGATCAAAGACAAGTGAAGGATAACAGACAGTGAACGAGCTGTTTTCTACAGAAAGAGAAGGGCATCAGAGGGAAGCAGAGGCTTCTTGATGGGCAGAGGTGTTCCCTCACCAGTGCTCCCTCTCCCACCCCAGAAAGCCTCACTGTGGGAAGCACCTGAGGAAGCCTTTGGGGAAATGCTGTTTTCACACCTTGTTCAGATGAACTGGGAAGATCCACCCTTGCACAGGGCTTGGAAAGTCACAGAAGGGCCCTGGCAGGGATTGTCTGTTGCAAACAAGGCAGAAGACATTGAGGACCACACTGTGTCAAAAACCCCACTTTCCCTCTGGAAGGCTTCCCAGCGAGAAGACAAGAGCACTGTAAAACTTTGCTCTTCCTACCAGACTGAATTTATAGAGAGTGAAGAGAAGAGAGGAAGATGTCAGAAAAGGGGGCTTCTGATAACAAATGCCTTCACGTTTTTAGCTGTGGGAATTACAGGGTCACAGAATGGTTTGGGTTGGGAGGGACCTGAAAGATCAACTCATTTCAAATCCCTGCTGTGGGCAGAGACACCTTCCACTATCCCAGGCTGCTCCAAGCCCCATCCAACGTGGCTTTGGATGCTCCCAGGGTTCCAGGGGCAGCCACAGCTGCTCTGGGCAGCCTGTGCCAGGTCGAATGCCTGTGGATGACAGAGGGAAAGAGGTTGTGGAGCTGTTCCCACAGGGTGCCATGACCCAGGACCTTTGCTGTAAATCCCCTCACAGCTTCGCAGCAGCAATGCTTGGAAGAACCCTCCAGAGGGGCCCAGGCCAAGCTCCTGCTCAGGCTGGGTCTGCCCATGGCTGTGTCCACCAAAACGTTGCCCTCCAAGGTGAAGCTCTCAGCCCCTCTGGGTGCCCTGCTGCAGGGCTGTGCTGTCCTTACACTAAAGGAGATGATTTTTTAAAAGACATACTCAAGCAGAACCTCCCAAGCTGCAGTTTGTCACAGCTGATCCTTATTACACCCTGCCAAGATGGAGAACATGGCTCTGTCCTCTCCTACCTGGACAAATCCCCCACCTTCCCTCCCAGGCCGTGAGCTGGGGGGCCAGAACCAGAGCTCTGGGCAGAGAAAAACTTGCAGATCCCACCATAAACTCTCCTGCAACAACCCCAGCCTTGCCCAAAGGCAGCATTCCATCAACACCTCCACCCGAGGCTCAGGGAACAGCAGAGGCTTTGTGGAGCCACAGCACGGATGGGCTCAGCTCTCCACTGACCATCCCCGTGCCAAATTCCCAGGGATCCAGAGAATTCCATGGAGACTGTGAGTGATTCAACAGCTGTGGTTTCCATGTGTGGATTTGCACTAACAAGGAGAAATGTCAGCGGCAGAAGGACTTGCTCCAAACTCAGCACCATATGCTGATTTCTGTGAAAAACCAGAAACCAGAGCACCGAACACGAGAAACTGAAACTCCCAGGAATGATGCCACGAATTCTGACCTGCCAAGCCCTGGTCCTTGCAGCAGTAAATGTATTCAGTGCATCTCTCATGGCTGAGCGTAATACAATGGCAAATGTTGAATCCGGGGAATTCTCAGTGCAAGTGCTTATATAAAACATCTCACTGTTGAATTTTGACGAGATTCACTTAAAATATCACTTCGGAACTTTGGCTGCTGCTGCTTCGAGAAGTCTCTTGGCTGATGTTAACAAGGGAGACTCTGGAAAATTACTTTTTTCTAACTAAATGACAGACATGTAATCAGGAATGATAGTCTCCTTCTCTCTCCCTGAACAACATATTGTAGAATCACGAAAGCTCTAATTGCAAATAAAAACTCTGTATTATATAAATTAACACAAAAATTTTCATTAGTCAACAATTTGAATAGCTTTTATTAGGAGTGATGGTATTAATGGGAGATGCCTCCATTTAAAAGCCAGTGGAGTGAAAGCTCTCTCAATCAAAAATCTTTCTGTGAATATTAATTGCTTTTCAATACCTCTGGTGTGAATTTTTCCAGGAAACTTAGTCCAGCACTAACAGATCCCCATTCCCAGGCAGGAGTGGTACCTTGGGGCAGCAGATGGGAACTGCACATCAACCTGTGCAGGGTGTCTATTTTTGTCCACATAATGAAAAGTACATTTGTCACTTAGAGTTGTCATGGAAATTTAGAGAGACAAAAAATATTGGTGGAAATAGAAAATGATCCAAAGGGCTGGAGGACCCAAGCTCTTGTCTTTGCAACCCACACTGTGATCATCTCTGATGGCTGGAAACAGGAGGGGCTTGAGCTTATATCTCAAAACGAGACTTTTTCAGCAAAACAGGGCTCTTCACACCATGTCAAGGAGATGCTCCACCATCTTATCAGAGAAAATGGTTTTTCATTCACTGAGTCACAGACAAGTTGCTTTATCACTTCAGGTTCCTCAGACAGCTCCTCATCTAAGCCAGGAGCAGCGTTGCTGTGGGGCTGGTGTGTCAGCAGCTCCGAGGGGTTCCCACATTCCCGGGCTCTCTCATTCCCCCACAGCTGTGGGAAACACAACAGGGATCAGCCCCTGGCCGTGGGACAGGAATCCTGGATGCCATCTCAGAGCCTGGGGGTGTCCTCCACGCACGGCCAAGGATCCAAGGGAAGGCAGGGATCTTTGTGGTGGCAATGTCTGGGGGGACAGGGAGGACACCCACGGAGGAGAGGAAACCCTCAGAATCCAGAGGAGTCTTTAGAGAAGAGAACAACTCTTCTTTAGAACAAGAGAAGAACTCTTGTTCTCACAGAGAAGAGAACAAAGGGCTGCTACTGCCCATGAGTTATCTCCGAGTGCCAGACACAGCACAACAAGTTCTGGACATTTATTAGAGGGAACACTTGCTCTGATCACTAAAGGCAGCTGTTCTAAGGAAATCATCTGCTCAAGCCAGCCTCAGGTCTAGGTGTTGCTTCATAAGATGTTATAAAACTTTAAAAATCCTCAAACACGTATATTAGCACCGTGTTTCCTTCCCCTCATTTCCAAAAGGAATTATACTTTGAAAAATAAGAGATTGTTTTGCATTTTAAAATATTTCCGTAATTTAAAATACCACCTGACTCAAGAACAGCTCTGGGGCAAGGCAGGACAAAATCACCTCATTGCTGTGCCCTGTGCTGGCACAAACAGGGTGAAAATAAAACAGGGCCAGTAAAGGCAGAGCTGCCAGAACACCCCCAACACCCAGTTACCCACCTCCCCAGCAGCCATGAGACTGCATTTTAAAAGACAGAAGGAAATCAAAATAAAGGGATTTGAGGGTTTCTGTAAAAGCTATCATTATCTTTTGAGGCTTCAGGTTATATCTGGTTTTTACTTACAGATTTTACTTATATATCTTGTTTTTCTTTAAAAAAAACTTGCCTCTGCTTTAGAAAATGATGTTCTGTAGGGAACACTGAACATCAAACCTCTCTCTATAAAAATCACACAACCTGACAGCACTGGAAAGAAATTATATCTAATATTCTCACAGTTGTTATAATCTGGGAGATGATTAAATCCTGATGATTAGTCATGATTTCACTCACAGAATTAAGGAGCTGTGGCTTTATGAATTGTGTTACACAGTTTTTAAGCAGAAATCCACAAATGAGAAGTTCACAGTGCTCAGCAGTTGCGCCACTTGAGGATCTTGAAGGTCCTTTCCAACCTTAACGACCCCACAATTCTATGATCCCCCAAGCACTTTGTAAGGGTCTTACACTGTCCTTGGGCACTGCTTACACAGGTTTCAGTGAATATTCATAATTCCTTCTTTCATTTTCTGCACCTGGCCCAAAAGTCTTTAGGAAAAACAGCATCCCCACAGCTGGAAAATGACAGCTCCTGGAAGAATGGCAAAGTCAGACCTGCACCTGGCTTCAATTGATAGATTGGATCATTCAGGAAAAAGACGTATGGGCAGATGAATTGCTCCATTTAAATACTACTGTTAACTAGAGCAATTAATGGAGCAGATGATGGATTATTTACAGTCTCTCCCATCCTAGGTTTGGGGTTGTATTATTCATACACTGAAGGTGTTATTTTCTCTTTAGCCGCACTACCTGAATAATTTAACTCTGAAGAAAAATCTCTACCAAAGGTGAAAATAAAGATTTGATGGGGTTTGCCAAGCTTCAATCACCTTTCAACACAAAAATGTTATTTTAACCCTCCTTATTTCTTTCATAAACGCTGACTGACAAGCTCAAGGCATTGTATGCCCCTGTCTCCCTTCAAACTCCTCCTTGCTGCTTCTGCATTTCAGTGGGGACAGAAGGAATGCAGAGCCACAACACATCCCTGTACAAACCCACCCTGTTTATCTGCAGGGTCCCAGGGCATCACAACATGCAGGGTGGACACCACAAGCAGTCTGATGAGTGATGGGTCAGATCTCACCACCTTTCCTCAGAAAATTTCCAGTGAAATAGCATAAATTAGGGAACAATGGCTTCAGCACTCATCTTCTTCCAACCAGCGTGTTCTTAGAGCTAGCTCCTCTCGACGGGAAAGGTCAGTAACAGAACTGAGACTTAGTCACAATCTTTATATTCTCATTGCTTACAACCACCCACCATATTTTCCTCATTTTGCCTGAGATGTTTCCCAGATTGGTTCATGTTGACATTTTCTCTCCATTTTCTAAAAAGTTTGTTCCAGTGGGTTTGTGAATGGGCCTTGCAAAGTCAGGCTGTTCTCCCAAGCTGTGCACTCCATCTTTCCTCTTCACTCTTGGATGCCTCTCAGCACATCAGGGACACACAGCCAGAAGCTGGGCATGGGGCCCCGAGGGCAGCTGAAAGGTGGTACTTGTGTATTTCTGAAAACTTCCCTGGATTTGGTTGTTATAAATCCCAGCTGGGCCATCGCCATGGGCCAATGCACAGCAAAACTGAAAGAGAAAATACGTCCCATTGTCTGCAAGAATTCAGCTGAAGCAGCTGTTCCAGATGTCCCCTGCTGAAAAACTCTCAAGGTCCGTGGTTCTGTCCTGATACATGGACACAGATGTATGGACTCATCCCCTGGTGAGACTTCTCCCAGCTCTGCACCGTGATGGTCTCACCCGTGGTTTCAGGGTGACACCGGAGCAAGACTGGCCTCAAGAACAGGCAGCAGAAGGAATGAGCTGCAGAGCTGCTGTTCCCAGAGCTGGGGCACACAGCCCCGATATCCTCCCCACCCATGGTCAAAGCCCTGCTCAAAGAACCTTGGGGATGGAAGCTGCAGCACTCTGTGCCAGCCCTGCCCTGTGTGCAGAGCCACAAGGTCCCCCCTGAGCCTCCTTTTCTCCAGGCTGAGCCCCTTTCCCAGCTCCCTCAGCCCCTCCTGGGGCTCCAGCCCCTTCCCAGCTCCGTTCCCTGCCCTGGACACGCTCCAGCCCCTCCATGTCCTTCTTGTCCTGAATGTCCCAGGGCTGCCCCCAGCACTGGAGGTGCCCCAGCAGTGCCAGCACAGGGACGGGCACTGCCCTGGCCCTGCTGCCACCCCAGGCTGGCACAGCCCAGGGGCCATTGGCCTCTTGCCCACCTGGGCACCCCTGGGCTCATGTCCAGCCTCTGTCACCAGCACCCCCAGGGCCTTTCCCAGTTTTCCAGCCCCTCTGCCCCAGCCTGGGGTTGCTGTGACCCAAGGGCAGGATGAAGCCATTTCTTCCCTTTCCTTCCATTTAGAGGGTGAAGAGGCTTTTACATTCCAAATGCTCAGCTGACAGCAGGCTTTGTGTCAGGGAAAGACAGAGGCTGTAGAGCATCCAGGAAAACTTGATTTCCACTCCGCAATCAAACCGACAAAGTGTGTCCTTAAATATTTGATGTGATCACAATCTCTGCTGTATTTCAGATAAGCATCAGATCATTAGCCAGCAGGTTAAAAAGGAAAAGGGGAAAAAAAGGTAAAAGCTTCTCAAGTAGCATTTCTGTGAGACACTGGGAATACTTCTCCGAGACTTGATACAGAGGACAGAAGAATGTCTTAGGAAACTTCTAGATGAGAGCAGATAAATGCCCATTGAAGTGTCACAATCAATGTTTTCCATCAAAGATGCTCTAAAAGGCTGCACGTCTGAAGAACTGAGTTAATGGAAGATATTTAATTAAGACTATGGTTTTCTGGCATAATAATAATTCTGAATGTAGAAAGGAAGCTATGAGCCACAAGCCTTTCCTGTCTGACCAGCCTGATCAAAGGACATTGCATATGCACAGAGAGCACAATGCGTGCAGCAGATTGTGTCACAATGAATCTTGGAGAAGAATGAAAAATTTCCTCATCTAAAAAGTGCAAGAAGTGAAAGTTGGAAGAGAGATTTCTGTTCTTTTGTCCAAAAAATTCCAGTTTTCTTAAATGCAAAAGATATGATTCGGTATTTTATCTCATAAGCCACACACGCAATCTTATCATCTGCATTCTGCAAAATTATAAATATGGAGTTAATATACGACTTTGTCTAGGGCTGTTCTCCTCCTCGAAAGCTGAATTCAGTATTTAGAGCTCATTATTCAACATCACATTTATTAAACAATGCCCTTTCAGTGGCGTTTTCATATCTACATAATGAAAATTCTTCCTCTTCAGAAAAAGATGAGGGAAGTGATTGGGATAAGAAGTAATCCAAGTTGGCCAGGTGTACTCCTGCTGTGCATTAACTCGCTGCACTTATCCCGTGGGACACATCTGCATTCAGCACTGAAGAGGCACTGCAGGAAACATCACAAAGGAAATCAGGCTGGGGAAATGCTCATCTCAACCGAGGCTCCCGGAACAGCCGGACACGGGGACAGCCACATGCACCACGGGGAGCCAGGGACCACGGGGCAGCACGGAGGAGCTGCAGCTTGTCAGAACTTGGCAGCTGGGATGTCTGGAGTCCCAGGGTGTTGCCCTGAGTTTTGCAGTTTTTCAATGTTTTCATTTCTGTGATATAGTTCTCACGCACTTTTCTGTAAACAGCCATGTGCTTTGCTAACCGTCCTTATTGTTTTCATTCTTTTCTCCTGAGGCAGAGAAATATGATGGACTTTTCATTTGGCCAGTGTGACTGGGGAGGTGGTAACCTCATCCTCCAATCCATGGTCATTCCTAGAAAGATATATAAATGATAAATAGAGAAGGAAGGGGCTTTTTGCCGTGGCATCTTCTGTCCTGAACTGAGCTGAGTCTGCGTGCTTCTTTTCATGTCCAAGTGCGACACCAGGGAACCTCTCCAGAACCACCTTCATCTTCTCCTGGTTTTGGTTTTGGCCAAGGCAACCCTGGCAGGGAAGACCATGAGGGCACAGCCCATGGCTCCATCAGTGGTGGTGAAGCTTGAGAAGAGCCCTGCTGGCCCCAGGGCACGCTCAGGTGATCTCTGCCAGGCACACACACAGTGCTCTGCTGCACCAGCCTGGGCTGAGCAGAAAGGTGTGGGAATCCAGAGTGCAGGGAATATTTCTCTGCCTGTTTTGAAGAATCTAACCCCCCTGAACAATGTTGTCTTTGACCTTTATCCACGGAGAAAACTGCCTACTCTCTAGGAGGAATTAAAATCCACACAGATGTGAACTAGGTGATAGAATATAATGTAAGGATGTCACAGGGTGAAGAATTTAGAAGTTTTAGGTTTGTTAATGTAGTAAATAGATAAATAGTAAAAGTTCCAAGATGGAGGAGACCTTGTAGTTTTTAACCTCCGTCTTTCTTCTTCTAGTCCCCCATATTTTGCGGCAAAAGTAGTTTAGGATGATTGGATGAAAAATTCCGCAGTTCCGGCCTGCGTGTCAGAGTGATTTACTGAACATTGGAGGAAAAGTAAAAATATCTGTTGTTTCAAGTCTTTATTGGTTAGTTTACCTTTAAAAGAGCTGTGAAATCTTGATAAGGGGCCATTTTCTTGCTTTCTCTTGCCATGTTCTGCTCTCCTATGTCTTCTCTACGCTAGTAGCTGATAACACTAAAATAAACAATTATCTGAAGAAGCAACTACTGCGAGTTTGCCTCGTCTGTCTACTGAACAGGAGTTCAAGGACTCTAAAATCCTCTCTCATCAGGAGAGGCTGATTTATGGCACAGCCTGTGTCAGAAAGGTTGACCATGCCTTGTGTGAGGCTGTGCCTGAGCCACTGATGGGCACAGGGTCTAAACTCAGGCCTAAACCCACGCCCACAGGGCTGTTCCAGAGCAAGGGCAGAAGGAATTTGTCCCTGTGGGTCTCAGAGCCCAGCACGGCGAAGGGAAGGTGTTGTTCCCTCCCTGCTGATCTGCTCCTCCGTCTGTGCCTGCAGAAGGTGCCCAGGCACAAGCTCAGGGTGAGCCACACAATTTGCCAGTGTCTTGCTGGCTCACCTTTGGCTTTGGTGAGCTCTCCTGCTCTCAGCAAATGGCTGGGCACGACCCAGGGCAGGAGTCTGCAGGGCTGCCCATGGGAAACAGTGGAGGAGGTGGCTCTGGTTTGGGAGGTCAGGGGAGTTTCACTGCGTGCACTCAGGTGCTGCCAGGGCCAGCAAACAACGGCTGGCTCATTTTACTGGTTAGTCTGGATACAGTCTGAAAGATCAAACAACCCTAAAACCAAATGACATCATTTCAATATCATGCTCAGAGAAGAGCCATGACAGGAGCTGTCTGTCCTTGGCCTGGGGATAACCAAGAACAGCCCAACAGGGCAGCCTGGGCTTCACACAGGGTTCAAGGGACCACAGAGCATCAATTCAGAGATGAATTCAAAGAACAGTCACCCTCTAGAGGACAATCTCCACAGGGACTCTGTGTTAATTCAATCACACAGCGAGAATTCCCAAATGGCATTTGCACGTGGTTGTGGCCACTGTGGTCCTAAGGTGTGTCCACACATTTACTGGTGAGGAAACCACCAGCCAAGCCAGGAGAAATGGCCAGCCTTGCACGGACACAGAAAATGTTTTCAGAAATACCAACAGAAATAAAAACTTTCAGGGCAGAAACTGGGAACACAGAGGGGGAGAACAGTACAACAGGCTGTAATAAAGGAAATTGAAAAGAGACAGAAAACCTCATTAGGAGCAAAAGAACACTTTTGCCTTCTCGAGGGATCACTGCTAAGGCCCTGCAAATGAGAGAACTGAAATGACCAACTCTACCAAGCACCAAAGCCAGGGTCTCAGCAAAGGCACTGCTTTAATTAAATGGCAAAATTCTGTCCCCTTCCTGCTCTCAACTAACCCTCAACGACCCAGAGGCAGGATTTGCACCGAGGCAATGACTGTGCCCTTTGCTAACACCTCCTCTGCTCCAGAGCCACGGAAAGCTCCTCCACAGAGGCTCCATAGGTACCATTCCCTCCCACACATCTGACTGATGAACAGAACCAAGCCAAGCTCAGAGCAGCTTTACTCAGCCTTTATTCAGCTTGAATTCAATTCCTGTTTCAGCTTTAAAGAAGCACCAAAGAGCCTGAAATGTGCCTATTTACCCAGGTCTATCAGCAGATATAATAAAGGCTATTGCCTTTCCCTACAAACCACATCCTTCTGGCCAGGGATGTGAGTTTCTTCATCCAGGGGTGAACACCGACCTTCCCTGGCACACACCTCACAGCAAAAGGGTCTCTGAAACTTTGTGCTGAACTGGAAAGAAGCTGGAAAACTAAACCATAAATGAGTGTTTCCTAAACGAGATGCCCCAGCACCACGAGCTGCAAACAGCCACACAACTGCAAAGGATTATTGGCTTATATATATTATTAATCAACCCCCAGCAATAAATAATCAGCCAAGTCACACAAGGCCAGATGCATGCCCAGAGCCCTCAACATTTAACGAGGTTTCCTTGGAAATTAATGTGCCCAAAGTGGGAGGCTCAGAACGGGCCACAAATATCAATATTGATTTCTTTTGGCACTATCTTGGCCAGAACCCGCTGGCCAAAGGAGCCCTTTGGGCTGGAGCACTTTCAATGTTTCTGTGAAAAATCAGCAGAATGCTAAATTTTCACTTTGAATTTGAAATATAAATGTGAAGTGTACTTTGCTCAAGCTTTGTTGAAGAAACAATTTATTATAGCATTTAATCTTCCTGATATAAGAAAGGGAGATTTTAGCCTGCTAATAAGCTGTGTAGAAGCCATAACTAATTAACCTAATTATAGCAGCCTGTGACAAAATATGATTTTACTAAACCCATGCCTCAAGTAACTAGAATTGCCAAAAACTCAGAGGCTAATAAACCAACAGACATCAACATAAACATTGAAAAAGTTGACACCAACCATATTATTTACAGTAAAATCAATGCTACAATCGCCACAAAAGACAACCTGAAGGGTATTCAGTATCTGATAATGTAGAATTCACTATCAGAAAGCCCTGAAATTCATAAAACTCCTGCAGATTTTGGGCAGTGACTCTTGGAGAAGTGCAGTTCCTGGAGCCATCAGATGCAAGCTGAGGACACCTGAGGTGTGCAGCACACCTGGAAACCTGAACGTGCCTTCGTGGGCATCAGTTTCCACCTCAACCACAAACCCACAAACCCTCTTCAGTGGGGAAGAGGGGACACAATCCCAGCTTCAGCAAGGTGTGAATGAACAGGCCGAAGGTGGAGAATATTTGGACCCTTTTCAGAAAACAAATCCCACCCTGCTGGATCAGGTCCAAACCAAGCACAACTCACATTTGTTGACAGAGAGGAGCAAATATGGGATAACTCTCATTTTTTTGGGATGCTTTTCCTCCCCTCTCACTCCAAACGCGTGGCAGGTGCCAGACCTGCCCATTCCCATGACAGTATTTCCCTGCAGGTCTGGCAGCTGTCACAACTCCAACCCCAGCACATCCCTGCAGAAATCCCCACTTCTTCCCAAATAATGGGGCATCTCCATGTCCTTTACAAACCATAACCACAAACCCCTGAGGGTATTCTCGGTCTGGTCTAACAGGGAGAAGCCTAAATCTCAGAGGGAGGAACCTTCTTGGGGACACCCAGGAAGAGCCCTCAAAATCAGTGTTGGACCTGCAGAACTCTCCATGTCTGCGGCCCTTTTGTGCTGCCCCTCACGCACGGGCAGAACTTTGTTCACCAAATGCCATAAGGATCCACCTGAAGGGCTTTTAGAGGAGATAAGGGGACTGATTTCCCATGGATCAGGTACCTTGATTCCTCCCCAGGAGTGATCAGACAGGAACTCCACAGGGCTCGTGACTCCGGGCTGTGCTGGGTATCTGAGCAGGAAATCCAGTTCTGCTGGGTTGATTTCTTTATTCATCAGAAGCATCTGCAATTCCAAACAAACCCGATATCCTAGAGCAGCCAGGATCCAGAGCAGCAACAAACTCCAGCAGATTCATTACCCAATCAAATGTGCTTGAAAAATGTGTGGCTAAAACGTACGGGGTACCCCATGTTGGAGGGGTGTAATGGACATGCCATGTAGCTGCTCTGGGTGTCCCAAAAGAGGACCAGGAATGAGTGTGGAGATTGGCAACAGAAAAGGAGGAAAGTTGGGAAAACCATGTGGTAAAGGCTGAGATCCAGGTGAGTGGAGAGCACCCTGAGGAGAAGGCCCTGGCAGCAGAGCCAGATTGGACACTAAAAATTATACAAACACAGTGGACATGGTACAGCAGCTCTGCAGTGAGCACTTCTTCATGTTAAATGCAGGAAGCCTTGCAGGCCACTTTGCTTTGCCATTTTTTCCAGGTCCTGCAAGCAGGAATTACTCTCTCACATAACCTTTGTCAGCGTAATTCAAATCCAACACAGCATCTGTGCCTGTTACTGGCAGGAATAAATCCTGTGAGGAGCAGCTGAGGGAGCTGGGAAAGGGGCTCAGCCTGGAGAAAAGGAGGCTCAGGGGGGACCTTGTGGCTCTGCACAAGTCCCTGACAGGAGGGGGCAGCCGGGGGGGGTTGGGCTCTGCTCCCAGGGAACAGGGACAGGAGGAGAGGGAATGGCCTCGGGCTGGGCCAGGGGAGGTTTAGATTGGGTATTGGGAATATTTCTCCATGGAAAGGGTGCTCAGGCCTTGGCAGGGGCTGCCCAGGGAGGTTTGGAGTCCCCATCCCTGGAGGTGCCCAAGGAAGGGCTGGAGGTGGCACTCAGTGCTCTGGGCTGGGGACAAGGTGGGGATCAGGCTGGACCCTATGGTCTGGGAGGGCTTTTCCAGCCTGGATGATTCTGTGATTCTGAGAGAGGCAGAGAAGACAATCAAGCCCCCAACCCCTGTATGGGCTGCTGTGACACCAAACCCTGGCACACAAGTGCCCGAGGTGGTGCTGGTACCTGGAAGGTGAGCTGGGCACTGAAGGTCAGTTTGTCCCTCTCGAAGAGCCCCCGGGCTGTGTACTGGAACACGGAGAAGGTGATGCTGTCAGTGAGGCTCAGCACGCGCCCCGCCAGGCTCTCAGCAGGAGCTGCCCTCTCGAGGGCCTTCTGGAACACCACGTGGAATGCCTGGGAGGGCAGAGGGGAACAGGGGTTTGGAGGTGCCCTTTGCATGCCCCTGGGTGCCCCTGAGGTGTCCCGGTGGTGCCAGTTCAGGTGCTGCATCACAGGGAACACACAAGGATACAGGAAATATTTCTGTGCCCAGTGTGAGACACAGGCCACTTTCTCTGCAAGTGCTGAGCCAGCGGAGAGTGGAGTTCCCAGAAGACACACAGACTCCCAAAAGATTTCCATGGCCAAAAACTCCAACACAAGCTCATTGGTCCTACCCCCTGCCAGGGAAACCTTCCACTGTCCCAGGCTGCTCCAAGCCCCATCCAACCTGGCCTTGGACACTTCCAGGGATCCAGGGGCAGCCACAGCAGCAGTAATAATAATAATAATAATAATAACAACAACAACAACAACAACAATAATAATTATAAATTTATTTTTCAAAGTCCTGTGCGTGTCTTACTGTCGGGATCCAGCAAAGAACATGCTGAAGAGAGCAGGGAGCAGTGGTAGTGAGCTGAAGCAGCCAGTGAAGTCCCCCCAAGGGTGGGTGTCTGCATGGAGAACAACCCTCTTATATAAGAGATTAAGGATTATTTCAACAACATTTTTGATCCAAATGAGAAAAGACAAAAAAAAACTTTCAGAGTCGTCCAAATTAAAATCACGAGCAAATTATCAAATGCAGCTGGAAAAAGAAAATTAACAAGAAAATAAAAGCCAAGTCCTGTTTAGCAGTGCAAAGGCTCCGTGTGCTGGGCCCAGCTGAAGGAAATAACCAGGCCAATACACAGTGATGGCACCAACTGGACAAGGCATGACCATGTTGGCAGCCTTATTTTTAGGGTTCTACAAAGGAAAAATGATGCCTTAACTAATTAAAGTAACATTGATACCTAATGTATTATTAAATAATTGCAGAATGCATTTTCCTGCTTAACGTTTCTTTAAATTGTGTTAAAACGTGCTGCAGAGCAGCACATAAATCTTTGTGTTCCAATTTGTAATGGGCTCCCAGCTGTGTGGCAAGTGTTCTAAAATCATCCCTGTGCATCTTTACACAATGCTTTATGATCTGTCATCAAAATTTATTTGATAAAAACATTTCACCCAATAATTTTCTATGTATTTATACACGCTGCTAATGTTCACTGGAAAACATAAAACAAACTAACTACGGGAGACACAGATTAAAGGTGAAACCTCAGGAACCTCTGTATCTATTATGCATGTGTAAGGGATAAATCTTTCAAAAGGCACAAAAGATATTCTGTACATTTTTCTGATAAAATTACTTCAACAAACGAATCGTGGATATCAAAAGGGAAAGCTTCTTTGTGGATGAGCCTCAACATTCTGTAGTCTTTCCTCAATTCCTTTTTCCAGGGCACTTGTCAAAGTAAGAAATCATTTGGAAGAAGCTGTAGAGCAGGATGCTCATTTAACCCTCCATGCCCCAAAACACCTTTCTTATCTGACAAAAAAAGGTTTCCCACTTAATAAAACATTAAAACTGTAGCTTTTTCTAGACAGGGCTTGAAGCAACCTGGGAAAGTGGAAGGTGTCCTCCTGTACAGGGATGGGCTTTAAGGCCCCTTCCAACTCAAACCTTGTGTGATTCTGTGACTCTGTGACTCTGTAATTCCCATTTTATGAACCCCACAAAGAGGGAGCAGCCCCTTTGGGAGGGCAGGTACCTTCAGGGAGAACTGGTACATGGGGTGGATGGCATGGAGCTCGCCCATGGTGAAGTAGAGCAGGGAGGCGCGGCAGGCCGCGGGCCTGTAGTGCTCTCTGGCCTCGTTAATCCTGGCTTCTGTCACCTTAAACTCCTGCACCTGGAGAGGAACAAGAACAGAATTCCTGTCAGAATGCCCCTGTGCAGTGGGTGCAGCCCAGGGAGGGGGGACATGGGCCACAAAGTCATCAGGGCAAGCCACAAGTGACCGCCACGGGCCCAGCCTCTGCCAGGCTGGAGCTGCCCTCCCCAGCATCCTCCCCCTCTGGAATCTTCCATTTAACCAAATTTTCCACCCAGTTGCCCAATCCCTCGTTTTCCTGAGTCCCTTCCAGACTTCTCCCTAGGATCCCTGCTCTTTGCTAACTGGAATTGATTTTCACATCAATGAGTTTCTCGTGCTAATTGCCCCCCTCCTGTGCAGAACATTAACAACCCTGGGTTGAGCAGCCCCAGTGCTGCTCTCAGGCAGCTTCCTCAGGGCTGAGAGCTGCTAATTTATGACAGCTCTTTGCTGCCTTTTCCTCAGCAGCACCAAATCCTCCCACCTCGCTGCTCAGGGCTCTGCAGCTGCTGTGGGGGACATGTGAAAATCTTCTTGGCAGATACAGCACCCCATCATCACCTCGGTCCTGTTCGTCCTTTCATTCCACCTCAGCAGCATGAAGTGACATCCCTGAGCCTCCTGGGGTTTATTTTAGTCCCAGGATGAGGACAGACTTGTCTTACAGCATGGCCAGGAGCTGCTGAGACAGTGCTGACCCAGCCAGCTCAGCAAACCATGCAATAGGATCACAGAATCCCAGGATGGTTTGGGTTGGAAGGGACCTTAAAGCTCATCTCATTCCACTCAACGACACCTCCCACTGTCCCAGGCTGCTCCAAGCCCTGTCCAGCCTGGCCTTGGGCACTGCCAGGGATCCAGGGGCAGCCACAGCTTCTCTGGGCACCCTGTGCCAGGGCCTCTCCACCCTCACAGCCAAGAATTTTTTCCTAACATCTGATCTAAATCTGCCCATTTTCATCCTGAAGCCGTTCCCCTTGTCCTATCACTGCAAGGAGTCCCTGTCCAGCCCTTCCTAAGCTTTGTGTGGCAGAACCAGCCAGCACAGCATCACACAGTCCCTGCTGAAACCCAGAGCCAGAGATGGGGCACAGATGCTCTTCCTCTGTAGAGCAGGGAGCACTTCCACAGGAAGGAAAATGTTGGCTGAACACCTTTCGTTGGGTAGACAGACCAAACACAGTGAGGCTTGACTTGAATCTCTAACAGGGCTCTTCCACAGCCTTCCAGGTGGGAACAAACTCATCAAATCCAGGTGCAAACTCTAAAATTCATCCCCTGTTGGTTTAGAAGGTGAAGCACTTCAAAACCACCTACTTCAAGGGGGAGATGCCAAGCTTTCCATATCAAAAAGTCCCTTCAACACCTCCTCTGAGGGTCCAAGCAGCCCCTCCCCAGGCAGCTGAATGCACCTGATGCACCACGAATGGAAAATAACTCCGATTTTTAATGTGGAGGGAGGATCACTCAGTTTCTTGGTCACTGGCTGCGAAGTGAGAGGCAGTTCCAGCCCCAGACAGGCAGAACATGGGCCAGTGGCTGGGGGAGGGCAAGTGCAGGCTCTGGAGATGGGGGCACTGCAGAGGGGAGCCACAGGAGGGTCCTGGGACAGCCCTGGCATGGGAGCCACACTTCCCAAGTGGCCTCAGTGGCAAGGAAAAACCTCTGTGCATTTACCTAAGGGCAGCAGTGCTCACACAGCTCCTACAAAGGCTGATTTACACTCTGAGGAATGGAAGGGTATGAAATTCCTGAGTTATTGCAGATTTACTTGAGATCACACACTCACCAGTTTCCAATCCCTGGTCAGTACTAAAATCCAGCCTAACTGAGGCAGTGTGATGTACCCAGGATTATGCTGGAACAGTTTAAAGCTGCCTTGATACAGTGTGTAAATTTTATTGTCTTTACATCAGGCACCAATGTTTTCTCTTGGTCTTAAATAGGTCATTTAACACAAAAAAGCTCCAAAGAACTAAATGGCCTGGAGCTCTCCAGAATGGAGAGCATTTACAATTTGTACCAATTTCTATTCTCTGCTCAGCAGACGGAGCAGAGATGGGCAGAGCAGAGGTTACATTCCACCCAGAAATCCTTCAGGGATCACAGACATGCTTTTTTCCAAGCTGTCATCGTCCTTGTACCTTCTCCACAATCTCTGCAGCTGTCCTTTTAGTGGTCTCCAGGTTCTCCACCAACGCTGTGTCGCCAAGGAAATTCCCAGATGCTGATGACAGCCGAGAGAGCAAGTTGTCCTCCAACGTTTTCAAGGTGATCTTGAACCCGTTCTGTTGCTTTGTGAGATCTGACTGCAAATAATAAATTCAGAAATTTTTAGCCACAAAGGATGTGGTAAAATAAGAATTAATCACTTTCACATGGGAACAGGCTTCCCATTGACAACTGCCATAGTCTGGTAGTGTTTATTCCTGCTCTCTGCAACTCCTGGGAAAGGAGAGAGGTCTGGAATCCGGGATCACCCCTTATCCAACAAGCTATCAGCTCAGAGAAACCTGGAGCAGCACAGAAAGCACCAGGAGAACGGAGCCCTTTTGCTAGGAGGGTATGAAAATGCTGGAAATTAATCAGGAAGACAAGACCTTTATCCCCATCTCAGACACACATCCTGTATCTTTGTACCTCATTTCTTGTCATGTCAGCCTGGAGAGTCCCTGCTGCTCCTCACCCCTCCTGCTGAACCTCTGCTCGTGCCACTCCACACCACACCAATCACACCAGCAGAGGGGGGCACGGGGTTAAAACCTGACAGCAAAACCAGCAGCAAAGCCCCTCAGGTGCCCAGGGGAGCACGAGGAGATCTCAGGCTCGGAACTGAGGGCAAAGCCGTGGCTTCTCCTGTTCTGCTCCCATTTGTATTCTGGCCTGGAGGTCCCACTGGGACCAGTGGCTTACTGGGCTAAACTGGACCTGCACAAAGATGGGCAAGCAGATTCAGGCCAGTACAACCATCCTGTGCCATTCTGAATGACAGAGCAAATTCTTCCCGTGTCTCTGAAGTGCCATCTCCATTCTCTGCAGGCACCGGGCCCACCTCCCTCTCCCCTGCAGAAGCACCAGTCATTAACTCTGTTTATGGCTCAAACAAAGGCTCTCATCTGGCACCTTTCTGAGCTGCTCCTCCAGGACTGGCTTTCTCCCCTAAAATGTGATTGCCCTGTTCTGTGTGTTTGCTCGGAGAAAACTCCTGGCTCTCGGGTTTATTGTGGCATTCCACAGTACATCCCTACTGTGAACACCTATTTTTAGCGTTCTCACAGAAAATACCCTGTGGGAAAGCGATGCTGGTCTAAGCCTGGTGAAGTCAGTGCTTTGGGAAACACTGCTGGGTGACAGTTTAAACCCTCAGACCGCGCTGAAGCGACACAAACCAAGAAATTCAAGGATCTTGCAGAGGAGTGTTTTATAGCCCTGCAAAACCCAGCAGCTCTGTGAAACATCTTAGGTGGCGTGTGTGGAACTGAGACAAGCCCTGGGCAACTGGCACATGACAGACTCAGTGCCATGAGCCACAGGATCTACTGCTCCAAAGAGAGTTTCGGGAAAACCATGTCCCCCTGTAAGGTCTGGAGGAGCCCCAGGAAGCAGAAATGTGAAACTCTGTGCCTCTCCCAATCCCACCATGCAAAAGCGAGCCCGGAGGATTTGCCCTGTTCTCAGAGATTTTCCAGCAGGTTAAGGGATTCTTTCATTAATAACTCATCTTTCAATGTATGGGCTGGAATTCCGTGCACACCCTCGTTCCATGTTAATGGCAGCTCTGCTGAGCGGGCACTGGAGTGTGTCTGCTTTGGTATTTCAGCTGGAAAGGGCTGTTTTAAAGGCCTCTTCTCCGGGCTTTACATACAGGAATTTGCTCCTGGTGGTGGTGAATATTTCACAAGTCCTGAACCAGAAAACTAATGTGGCTAATTGTGTGCGTTCCTGTCATTCGAGCATAGAATGCCTTGAAAAATGACATTTTGCAGTTCTTTTTGCAGCCCATTCACAGTGAGCTCTGGAGTTATTAATGAGGAGCGGGTGGATTTTTGTTCCAACAGCCTGCAATTCCCACATAGGATCTGGGAGCACCCTCAGAAGCCCAGAGTGGGTGCCCCCAGCCCCTGTGGGTGCTGCAGCCTCGTCCTGCCATGGTTTGCAGCACAGCGAGGTCATCATTCCTTATTTCTGCAGTGCAGCTCATTAGCTGCTGTTTCACAGCTCTTGTATGAAAGTGCTGCTCCTGGGAAACAGGTTACTCCCAGAGCCTTCCAAACTTCATTCCATGGGACAAAAAGTTCACCAGGACTCCAGGCCGGCTCTGCAGGATTCACCTCCAGAGCCTTCCAAGCTCAGCCACAGCAGCCACTTCTCCTTTTCCCTTCTGCTGGTTTGGTCGTGTTATTTATTTCATGAGCTTATTAACAATAAACTCTGCGCTCCACATCCGAGGTGTGCTTGGAGCTCAGCAACCTTTGTGCAGCGCTTTAGGAATCATCTCCATCACCCTCAAACCAGAGCTCTAAACCTTCCCTGGCCACCAAATACCTGTCCCTTCAGTCCCAGCAGGGAAAGGAAGGACTGACACACACTTGGAGAGGTGACCTCTCCTTTGGGGAATCCAGGATTCCAACCTGGGCCTCCAAGGAGCTCCCCAGTGAGCAGACCCAGCCCTGGGGGCAGAAGGTGCTGAGCCCCTGGCCAGCCCCTGGTCTCAGGTGGCACTGCCACCCCTCACTGTGCCCAAGGAGACACAGCTCTGCTTTTAGTCCAACAGATAAACCCAGGTTTTATGGCTGTTCCCCAGCCAGCAGAACATCTGGAATACCAGGCTGGTTTTCTCCTCCCCAGGGCTGTAGCAGGATGGAATTGGGCGAGGAGGAGAGGAGAGCTGATGGCTCTGGTGTTATCTCACTGTGGTGCTAGAGAGAAATAATTCAATATTCTTCAAGGTAAGGAAAATGCCCTCCCACAGGAATTGTGCTGGGGGGGCTGAATTGTGCTGGGGGGCTGAGCAGGGCTTTGTGTCCCTCGTGGCCCCAGCACAGCACCCCTGGCTCACACGTTATCTCAGCTCATTGTGCATTTTTGATGCTCATTAGCACATGAGCCTCGCTGTATCATTAAGGCTGCCCAGCTAAGGTACTTCAGAACCTCATTAACTGGAAAGGTTATTAAAGAACTGGCCTGGCCTGGCTGAACATGTGCAGTAAATGTATTCCTGCTCTCAGAAAATATTTAGCATTATACATATTTGTTGCATTGCTAAAGGTGGCACCAGAAGGGAGGGCTTTTCTTATAAAATGATTTTGAAATTGAAGCCATACTTATGAAGAGAGAGAGAAGAATATTTTGGCCTGTTACAAAGAAGTGGGAGGAAGAACCAGAAGAGAAAATTATCATTACCAGCCTCACAATATTTACAGAGAGAGTCCTTTACCATAAATGCTGAAAATTAAGTGAGATTAATGCTGCCTTTAAAATTAAATCTGTGAAGTCCAGAAAAAACCTGATGTAATGAGAACCTCCGCTTTCAGTCACAAGAGGAGGAGGAAAATAAAGAGAATTTCTGGGAGAAAAACCTTGAAAATGCAGTACCAGGGTTCTCAAAATACCTAAAAAAGAGAAGGCTGAAGGAAAAAAAACCCTCAGTGTGTGTCATATGGGGGAAGTCTGATTTTGAGATGAGCTCGGCAATCCCTGTGAGCTGGCATGAGAAATACTGTTGGTTCTAAAAAATAAAAATAAAAAAGAAAAAAATTAAATAAATAAAATAAAAATAATAATGATTTTTTATGCTAATGATGATTGTAACACTTGCTCCCAGTATAAACTCCCAGGTGCTGATCTTCAGCTCCTCCAGGTCAGGCCTCTTGGTGTAGACCAACAACAACAACAACAACAACAATAATAATAATAATAGTAATAATAATAATAACAATAACAACAACAACAACAACCAAAATGATAATAATAGTCATAATAACGATGCTACTGATGATTTCTACTTGTTCCCAGTGAAGATTCCCAGGTGCTGACCTTCAGCCCCTCCAGGTCTGGCCTCTTGGTGTAGAATAATAATAAAAATAACAACAACAACAACAACAACAATAATAATAGTAATAATAATAATGATAATGATAATAATAATAATAATGATAATGATGCTAATTTCTACTTGCTTCCAGGGACAATTCCCAGATGCTGACCTTCAGCTCCTCCAGGTTGGGCCTCTTGGTGTAGAATAATAATAAAAATAATAACAACAGCAACAACAACAATAATAATGATAATAATAATGATAATGATGCTGATTTCTACTTGCTCCCAGTGACAATTCCCAGGTGCTGACCTTCAGCTCCTCCAGGTCAGGCCTCTCCAGGCGCACCACGGCCGCCAGCAGCTGCTCCTCGAGGCCATCGCGGGTGACAGAGAAGTTGATGAGGGTGCACTGTGCCTGCAGCTCGGGCTGGAAGTGGGGGTTTGCCAGCTTGGTGTGCAGGATCAGGCGGAAGGAAGGGTGCAAGGCACACTCCTTGTCCCCAAGCTTAATGTACCTGGAATTTCAGCAAAAGGAGCGTCAGCCAGGAGCTGTCACCGCAGGACAGGGTGGGCTCAGTCAGGTACTTGGCACTCCTCACAGAAATCATTATTTAAGCAAAGTGTTTCATCCTGGACACACTTGAATCATTTCTGATTTAGGGTAGAAACCCAGAGGGTCTCCCCTGAATTTTGGATCCCGTTTAAGGAGGCTCAGATTTTCCAGCAGTGGCACAACCAGTCCAACCATGAACTCTCCTGGCTTGGGATACAGGCTGAATTCTGCCTCAAAGTGGAGTTACAGGGAGGAAATGCCTCTCAGCACAGAGCTTTTTGTTAGTCACTGTTGTGGGAACAGTGATGTTCTCCAGGGAATTTGAATCCACTCCCCAGTCCAGCATCACTCACTGTGTGCCCTCTTTGCTTTTAGAGCTGTAAATCCCCCAGCAGCTCACAGCAGCACCAGAGACCCTGCCAGACCCCTCTGATAAACCATTCCTGCTCTGGGACTGGCAGCATCTGCCTGAAGTCTGGAGACACAAAACCCCCGATTCCTTTGTGATTTATGACTTGTTTTCCCCTTGTTAGGAAAGACACGATCTCACAGGGAGTTTTGAGACGCACAGCCCCAAAAGGGGATGCCCCACTGGAGGGGGCCTCAGGATTGCTCCCTCTCTGCTGCATCCCCCTTCTTCTCAACATTCTCCAAACGCTTCAATCCTGCACTGGGACCAATCCTGCCCCTCCATCCTGCAGCCCAACCCTTGCTCAGCCACCCTTCCCAGGATATTTTCCCCTGCACACTTTGCAGACAGCTTGCCTTGCCCACCAGTTTACAGCACCCTGGGATGTTTTAGGCAAGCAAGGAAATGATCCTCAAAGAACTTAAGGAAAAAGAGCTCCCTGGCTGCCTCTCTTGCTGACCTCCTCTCGGCTGGAGGTGACCAGCAGCTGCCACGAGAGCTTGACCTCATTAAGCAACACTTGATATCCTTGATGCTGAAACCTGTAGCTGCATTTCCAAACGCTGTGCAGTGTTTGCTAAAATTCATGGCTACTTTTACTTCACAACAGCAGCAGCTATTTTGGTAATAATTCAGTGTCAGAACAGCCAATTACAGACCCCGAGGTCAGTGTGCAATGGGAGAATTACAGGTCTCTCTTTTCTATGAGGTTTGAATGATGCTGTGAAATGGAACGAGAAATCCAGGTTGATTTCCAAGCCATCCTGTGGCTGAATTACCTGTGATTGCCTGATTTAAAATGCCTTCACTGCCAAAGGCAGGATGTTGATGCTGCTGGGTGTGAACACCCACTGTCTGAGGGCAGGAACAGAAAGCACAACAGCCCCCACTCACACGTGTCCCCAAGCCCCCACAAGCTCACCTGCCTTTCTTGATTGTTTCTCGCCCCAGTAACGGCCCCAGCACTGGATCCACGGATTCCTCCAGGTTCTCAATCAAAACCAGTTCTCCAGCAGCCAGGGCTTGTTCCAGTGTGTCCAGATACCTGTGGGAAACAGCACTGGTGCAGCAGAGCAGGCTGTGACACCGTCAGTGAGGAGGGGACAGAGGGGACCCTCACTCAGCTACAGGCAGGTGCCAGCATTTGGAGAGAGAAAGAGGGGTAAGGTGATGTCAGTGCCAGGTGCAGAAAGTGGCACTGGCAGAGTCCTGGCTGTCCAACAGAGAGAATGAGGCCCCAGACCTTCCAAGGGAAAGCAGTGACCACTGAGTCTGTCCCAGAAGAATCTGGGCAGCCGTGAGCAAAAGCTGTCACAGCCTGGAGTTATTTTCAGCATGGGCTTTGTTTCCCCCAGAACCCACTGGTGGAGTTCCTCTTGCATAAAAGAAAGGGCGAAGAGCAGCTTTCAGCTCCATTGTGCCCAGGGTTTAGGGTCATGATTAGGACAACTTTTTTCCTCACAAGGAAATGGAACCCTTTGCCCA
Organism: Monarcha castaneiventris obscurior; assembly: GCA_026261815.1. Lineage (NCBI taxonomy): Eukaryota > Metazoa > Chordata > Aves > Passeriformes > Monarchidae > Monarcha > Monarcha castaneiventris. Next base: position 820,452 of record JAMPIT010000493.1, read on the forward strand.
GTGCCTAGCTGTGAAATGGGGATGTTCTGCTTTGGGATGAAGGGCAGGGTCAGGTGCCCGGGCTGTGTCCTTCAGGGCTGCTCTGCACTTCACACAACCCCTCTGCCAAGAGGGGAGCAGGACCCTGGGCAGGACGGGAGGATGCTCCAGGCACTTCTCCACCATCACTCTTACACTGAATCACCTCAGCTAAATCCACTGCTCAAAATTCATACTCCTCGTCTAAGCCAGAGAGCTTGGGAACTCAAGAGGTGACAGAAGGATCTGAAACAAAAGTTTAGAGTGACCTTTAGGCCTGATTTTTAGAGGAATATGCTGACCCAGTGAAACCCCCACCCCTGATGAGCAGCCCCAAATTTTCTGAGTCCAGGGGTATTTTATACAAAGAAAAAGTCAGAGGGAATGACAGAGCTGCCCCCAGAGCTGCTCACACAGCAGCACCTTCCTGAAGGTGGGCTTTGCACGTGGGTTTAGACCTCTTCCAGCAGTTGAAAGAAAAAAGCTCCATCTCCCAGAGGATGAAACATCCCCTGAATTACTGTAATGGGGCACTGATGATGCTTTTAGTCCTCAGCTCTGAGACATCACAGCAAAACACTGAATTTCCCTCTTTAAAGCCCCTGCCAGCCCAAAGTGTGGCCAGGAAGGGGAAAAAGGGATGTTGTATTGGCACAGCAGGGATGTTACAGGGTCTGTTCCTCTGGTTCCATCCTGCAGGTTCAGATTTAGGTGCCTCTTCTGGGATCCCTGCTGTTGCACAGACAGCTTTGAGTAACCACAAGGCCTGATGGCCAAGGTGGCCGGGAAACAGAAATTTGCTGTTGTGAAAAACGAGCCTTGTTTTGATCCCACGTGAGATCAGATTGAGTAACTCGCTGTTATCTTCTCCAAGGAAAGCAGAGGAGGCACCAGCCTCGAGTGTAGTGAGGTGGGAACCTGTGGCATTAAGGCAATTAACAGCTGATGGGATTAAATACCTTTGTAATCTTTCCCTGTGAGGGTGGAGAGGCCCTGGCACAGGGTGCCCAGAGAAGCTGTGGCTGCCCCTGGATCCCTGGAAGTGTCCAAGGCAAGGCTGGACTGGGCTTGGAGTAGCCTGGGACAGTGGAAAGTGTCCCTGAGTGGAATGAGATGAGTTTTAAGGTCTCTTCCAACCCAAACCATTCCATGGGTACCCAACCACCTGAGTAACCCCAGAGGAAGAAACATGGGCAACCCCAAGGCATCTCCAAATCTACAAGGATTTGGGAGCACCAGGCCTGGGTCACTCCTGTTTGTCGCCACAGCTTTGCTCTGTATTTGGGAAACAGCCCCCAGTGCTGGCACATCTCCATAAGGATTCCACTCAGGCTCCTCATGAGCAGGCACAGATGGGTGCAAGGTGACACAGCAGAAGACCAGCCTGTCTGACTGCAGATGAGAGCCAGGGCTGGAAAGGCCTTCCCATGGAAGGTTTATCCAGATCCATGCAGGGGTGCTGCAATGAGAGTATCCAGCTAGTGGGAGCAGCCTCAGCCCAGCGGGTCTGCAGGGCACGGTGCCCTCTCTATACCCAAGCCCTCTCTGTCTCCAAGAGGTAGGAAGCCCTGAGCATCCTCCTGGATGAGACTAAACCAGGACATGACACCTACAATGAGCCCCATGGAGGATGCCACAGTCCTACACAAGCCCATTGCCCAGAGAAGCTGCGGCTGCCCCATCCCTGGAAATGTCCAAGGCCAGGCTGGCTGGGGCTTGGAGCAACTTGGGATAGTGGAAAATGTCCCTGCCCATGGCAGGGGTGGGATGGGATGATCTTTAAGGTCCCTTCCAACCCAAGGCAGGGATTCTGTGATACCCGAACTCAGCTCACTCCATCACCAGCTTCAGAGGAGTTTCTATGGTAACTTGAGCCAAGCACTAAACAGACCCTTGATTTAATGAGAAATCTGTCATTTTGGTAATGAACAAGCAGATAACAGGAGCAAATACAGTGGCAGGTTTGCCTCAGTGCCTCAGGATCAGATGGCTGCAGCTGAGTGACCAGCAAACAGCCCGGGCAGGCACATCCCACGGTCACTACTTGAGGAGGATGGTTCACAGAATCACAGAACCACAGAATCACAGAACCACAGAATCACCAGGTTGGAAGAGACCTTCAAGATCATCGAGTCCAACCCATGCCCCAACACTTCAACTAAACTAAATCATGGCACCGAGTGCCACATCCAATCTCTTTTTAAACACGTCCGGGGATGGTGATTCCACCACCTCCCCGAGCATACCATTCTATGGATACTGAAAAAGCCTCAGCAGAGAATTTCTTCAGCTCTTTGCAGTAGTTTGTGAGAGTTCTGTCTTTCCCATGCTGATAACTTTAAACAAGATTACAGTATTGTAAACTTCTTGCACCTGCAGGTTGTTTGGCAGAATTGTTATGGTTCTAGCTAGAAACCATTCAGAGATTGTGTCTTAGAACTTGACCAATCCCCTTAGGGGGTGGACGGCGAAACCAATCACCTTATGCCACTTAATACGCTTTGTGAACTAACATATAAAAGTTTTCTGAGAATTCATTAAAGCTGCAGCTGCTTCCACTTGACCCTGGGCCTGGTCTTGGTGTTGTTTCTCTACTCAGCCGCAGTGAGAACAGCGACACCATTCCAATATTTTATCCCTCTTTCTGTAAGGTTTTACCCCTTCTGCCCCACTCGGATGACCCGGAGCCCTTCGCCGTGGGTGGTTTTGATCCATTTGCTGCCCTGCAGCTGGGGATCCACCATGAGGGGCCAGCGCTGGCAGCTGCTCAGGATGGAGGCATTCTCGGTGGACGTGCGGTCGGCCGGCAGGCCCTGGTTCTGCCACGCCGCCACGGCCGCCTCATCCGCCAGCATGGACAGCGGCTCCAGGCACGGGGTCACGGGGATTGGCACCTGTGAGGGAAGCAGAAAGGCCTCCTAGTGATTCCAAGGAAAGTTAGCTTCAATAAATGTGATAAATTGTGTTTATCTGCGTCGCCAGCAGCGTGACCTGGAGGTTGAGGGAGGTGATTTTGCCCCTTTGCTCCACTCAGGTGAGACTCCAGCAGCAGAGCTGACCCCAGCACTGGTGCCTGACATCAGCACTGCTCGAGCATGTCCAGAGGAGGCTGTGGAGATGCTCCATGAGGTGAGGACTGGAGCCCCTCTGCTCTGGAGCCAGGCTGGGAGAGCTGGGAATGTTCGCCTGGAGAAGAGAAGGCTCCAGGGAGAGCTCAGAGCCCCTGCCAGGGCCTAAAGGGGCTCCAGGAGAGCTGGAGAGGGACTTGGGGACAAGGGATTCAGGGACAGGACCCAGGGAATGGCTTCCCACTGCCAGAGGGCAGGGATGGATGGGATATTGGAAAGGAATTCCTGGCTGGGAGGTGGTGACATTTCTCAGTACAGTCGGGTCATTTTTAGAACAATATTGCACTTTCTGGCTTGGTGTTACAAAATGCAGAGTGAAGTGTCCCTCTCTCTGCCCAAGGAACTGTCTGCTTTGGTCAGTCCTTTGATCTGGGCATCTCTGACCCACTGGGACCTTATTTAAAATCTTCTTGGCACCATTGGTAGGAGAGGACCCTGTTAAAATTAGTGAAATATTAAACAAGTTTCAAGCACAATGATCTCCATCTGGTCGTAATTGAATGACATGGATAAAACCAGCTGAGAGGCATGGCCAGCACAACCAGAGCTTGTGTCCAGATTGAAAAAAACACCTGGAGTTTTTCCAAGCCTACTGGAGAGCTGGCAGCGAGTTCTGCCTGCTCCAAGTAATTCCTTCTCCACATTCCCCCCTCCTTCATGGCCATGGACAAAACTGCAGGGCTGGGCTCTGTGTTTGGGATTTCCTGTGGGAGTTGGGTACTCCGCACAAACACAGGTTCTTATCTTCACCTCTGGGAAGCTTTACCTCGAGCCCCAACAGAAGAGAAACACCTGCAGATGTTGTTTCAAGTTGTTTATTTCTCCTTATCTCTGCCAGCTCTCAGCTCCGGCCGCACATCTGATGCCAGCCGAGTCCGAGCGGGCACTGCCCAGTCCTGGGCTGTCCCGTCCTTTTTGTGCCCTTTCCATGATCCAACCATTCTTCACAACGGATTTATTAGTTACTATTCTATACCAATTCATTTGCACCTATTCTAGACATGTCATTTCTACCTCTTTTTCATTCCACCAATCATTTTGTGCCACCACCACCAGAGAAGATGGAGGAGAAGGAGAAGAAGAGGAAGAACAGGGCAACGCCCAAAATCCTCCATCTTAGACCCTTCATCCTCATATTAAAAATCCTAAAATCTACTTTTTTGCCTTGTAAAATACTAAACCACTACTCATTTTCACACTCTCATGGCTTGCAATGATTCTCACAGTGTTGGTAACTTTTCCCATGGGCTGAGGTCAAAGCCAGTGCCATTCTGGGCTTCTTGCCAGGGTCTGGGACCCCCTTGCTGGGGCTCCGGACCTCCCGGGGCAGCCTGAGGCGTGCCCTGAGCTCCCAGGGCAGCCAGAGGCGTGCCTTGGGTTCCAACAATTTCCCTGTGTAGACAGAGGAACTCCAGGGAGCAAGGACACCACATTTTTCCCAGGGAGGAGTAAATGGCCATGTCCTGATCCTCATTCCAGCTCGGTGAAGACACAGTGATGTCCCTCACTGGAGAGATCCCCTGTGGGCACCAGATTTATGGCCACATTAATTAATCCCAGTAACAACGGCTTCTCAGAGGGATCAGGACTTACTTTCAGCTGGAGCAAATAGGGCCTCCAGATGCCATCCAGGAGGTCCTGGCGGTATTTCCTGGTGAAGTAGCCCAGGTAGGAGACGAAGGCCGTGACCAGCAGGATGTCTCCACACAAGGTGCTCTGCTGCTGTTTGAAGTCCTTCACGGCCTCAGCCCATCTCACGTTCTCAGAGGCAAGGCCCCCAACCTGCAAATGCCCCAAGTCAAATTGATCATTCATACAATCATGGAATGGTTTGGGTTGGAAGGGACCTTAAAACTCACCTCATTCCACTCAGGGACACCTTCCACTATCCCAGGCTGCTCCAAGCCCCAATGTCCAACCTGGTCTTGGGCACTGCCAGGGATCCAGGGGCAGCCACAGCTGCTCTGGGCACTCTGTGCCAGGGCCTGGCACCTTCCCAGGGAGGGATTACAGGGGTATTTAATCCCATCAGCTGTTAATTACCTTAATGCCACAGATTCCCACCTCATTACACCCTCTCCCACACAGAACACTACTCTCCACAGCCTTCAGTATTTCACACAATTTATTGTCACACGGGGTACGTGGGATTTTGATCACAATCCTCTTCAGATTCTGTCAAAAAAATGTTTTCTTGCACCTATTTTTCATCAGCATCCAACGTCCAGGCAGTGCAGCTGGGGTTTTGATGAGGTTCAGCCATCTCCTTGTAAAATAATTCACCTCTACACGCACAGATCACTTATTTGGCCATCGGTACTTTTTGGGGTGCCATTGGAAATAGGAATGCAATGCAGCCAGAAAAACCCAACCTGGTTTTGAGTTGACCTCATGGGTTTGAGATGGGGAATGCCAGATCTTATGGTGAAATTCACAGCCAGTCTCCTGCTGCCAGGGAGAAACCTCTCTCGATGTACAGCTCTGGGCATATCCACAGCAGGCACAGCTCCTCTCTGCTCACCCAGGGCCAACCAGCACCTTCTATTTTTCTTCCTCAGTCCACAGGAACTTATGGTTATTATTCCTTCATATCTCTCATTTTCACTAAAACCTCCTCTACATCCTTCTCCTCTGCCAACCTCCCCATGTAAGGAACACTGATATGACACTGTCCATTTTTCCAGGCCCCTGTTTGATGTTAAATAGGCCCAGCTCTGACACTAATCCCTGTGACAAGCCTTGGGAACACCTCCAATAGTTCATTCCCCTAAACTGGGCTATTTTGCCACCTTAAACCGCTGTGCAAACACAGAGCCCCAGGATGGGAAGGCAACACCAGCAGACCCTCACTGAATTTCAGTCACTCCTTCCAACCTGACTGAGTCCTGTTTCCAGCAGAATCTTGCCGAGAGTCAGCACCACCTCCACATTCCCAACACAAACCCGCTCCCATTGCTGGTTCTTCTTCACTCCAGATCAAACAGCTCTCCTTCCACCCTCGTGTACCTCCATATCCTTGGATAAACAGGATCTTCCAAGCCAAGAAGTTACTGAGTTCCCCTCTGAAGCCCCTCACCACAGGCCCGGCTCTGGAGGGCAGATCCACGGGCTGCCTCCTGCAGCTGACAGCAGCCCTTGTCCTGGGAGCACTGGACACACAAGCACAGCTCTGGACACACCTTCCAGCTTCCCTTGTCCTGGGAGCACTGGACACACAAGCACAGCTCTGGACACACCTTCCAGCTTCCCTTGTCCTGGGAACACTGGACACACAAGCACAGCTCTGGACACACCTTCCAGCTTCCCACAGCTGCAGACTTCAGGATCTTCTGACCCAGGGCTTATATCCTTGTGCTTAACAGCCACTGATGTTTTCTGACCTCATGACCAAGCCTAAGCTGCTGTGGATATCAACCCAGCTTTTGGCATCTACAGCATCCTGTGGGCAGAAGATCCACAGTTCAGCTGTTCTTCGTATAAAAGTACATTCTTTGATGTGCTGCCTGAACTTTTCAATTGCTAAAACGTTTGTCCAGTGCAAAACCAGGGAACAATCATGCTGGCACCAGCTTCTCTGCACCACTCAGGATTCCAAGCCCTCGGTACCCCTCTGCTGCCTTCTTTTCAGGTTGAAGAGCTTTAGCCTCTTCAATAATTCCTCACACAGAAGCCTTTTGATTTTCCTTGCAATCTTTATCTGCACCGAGTGATGCAATCTTTATTATCCGGTTTCTTTTATTGTTGCTGTCTCTGCACCATTTCCCATTCTCCTCCAGCCTTTGAGGTGCAGCAGAGGGGGCGGCGGTAATGCTGCACATTCGAGATTTATTTAGAAGGTATTCATAGAGCAAGATGGGGATTTTTCTGTTTTGTTCTCCCTTCTTTCCCTAATAAACCCTAATATCCGGTTTCAGATGGGCTTTGGGTTTGGCGAGGGCTTTTTGCTTCTGGAAGCACAGAGCTCACAGCACTCTTAACTCCATCCTTTCACTCCTGAGTGATAACAATCAGCTCAGCATCATTTACAGGGCATGTGAAGTAAAACTTAATTTTTCCAATGTACTTTACATTGCATTTATCTACCTGGTGTTTCACCCCTCCATCACTTGGGATCGTTTTTACAATTCTTTATAGACAGTCGATATCATCACTGCAGAGCCGTGCGACCTCCTACATTCCAGCTCGTTTATGATTCATGGAATCACAGAACCACAGACTGGTTTGGGTGGGAAGGGACCTTAAAGCTCATCCAGTGCCACCTCTGCCATGAGCAGGGACACCTCCCACTGTCCCAGGCTGCTCTAAGCCCTGTCTAGTCTGGCCTTGGGCACTGCCAGGGATCCAGGGGCAGCCACGGCTCCTCCAGATAATCTGTTTATTCTGATGAACACAAGAACTAACAGACACCTGCAAAAATACCTCTGATGGCCTCTCTGCCCTGCCAAAACTGCCCCTTTAGATCAGGTAAAACTGCCCCGGGAGGTTTGACCCCTCCCAGGAGCAGAAAGAGCAGCCTCAGGTTTTCGTTGCCCCACCCAACCTCAGAGCTGTCCCTAAATCTGCCCCAGCTGAGCTGCTGTGCACAAACATGAGCCACCACCATCCTCCCAGAGCTGCAGAGGGCCCCCAGTGCCTTTTGCTGGTCTCAGACTGGGCTGATGTCCCCTTAGCCCTGCTAGGAAGATACTCGTGATAGGATTAGGACCTCAGCTGCCTTTCCTAGGGCTGCACAATGCGTAGGGAAAAGCCTGATCCAACACATCCAAGCCTCCCTGGCTGCTGCACTGGGACCTTGGTTTAGCAGTGAGCAATCTGTTCTCAATCCCTAGGTACAGGTCTGCATCTTGCATCACTGAACTTCATCCCATTCCTGTGGTTCCTACATCCAGACCATCCAGTTATTTCATCTACAGCAATGCTGCCTCCTTGTGTGGGGGGAATTCCCAGATTTACGTTCTCAGTCTTGGAAGTTTGTTTTCTCGTGGAAAGCCATATTCCTTACAGTGGAATGAAGGCAGAAAATACCAAGGATCAGGCAGCACATCCCTGCCCTGCCCCTCCTCTGTTCTGGACATTTCCTGGAGTCCAGCTGGAGCTGGACAGGCCCTGGTCTCAATCCACATGTCTCATCTTATCCTACTTCTTGGAAAAGAAGCAGGCAGAGCACTGCTTTTAAGTTACTGGTCACTTTCAAGGATCATACATAAATTATCCTTAATCTCAACTACAGTTACAGGGCAGAGCCCAGTTCTTGCACCTTTCCTTTGTAGATTTTATAGACAAAGCATCCATAGGTCTCCCCTCCAGTCTCCTTGAGGTTAACTCCCATATTTCTCCCACAGCCCTTCAAAGACCAAGAAATCTTTATTGGTCTGATTTTCCTGGTACTCAGAGATGCTTCCATGCTCCTAATTAATTTTTTCAGGTTACTTTTTATCTCCTTAGGTCCTAGAGGCTTTTCTTTTCTCCTTTGCTTGGATCACACACTGCTGCCAGTTTTAATACGTTCAAGACATCCCAGGTGTCCCCCACCTCAAATCCTAGTAGTCATTGGAATTCTTTTTATTTAGCAAGTAGCCAATTAAAAGCTACTCCTTCGATTGCCTTTGGCTCTTTGATAATGTCAGAGTGAACAACCATTCCCCATCCACCTTCTGCGCACCAGACACAACTTTAGGGGCTTCTGTCACATCCATCCCCTCTACACCTTTTCCAAAGTGAGCAGCCCTCATCTATTCCCTCTCTTCCCATGTGGAAGTGGTTGCACACTTTGTTGTAGCTTTCCTAGGCTGCCCACAGCCTTCTCAGACAGGGTAACCACGTGTGGGATGTAGGCACTGACAGACCCCATACAATGACGCTTAACTTCTGTTTCCTGAGGCTTTTTTCTACCAATTAGTAATATTCAATTTGTCTTTTTTTCCTCCTGTCAAGTGCCACGCTGCTGTTCCTGAGAACTCTCTGCAACAACTCCAAGAGCTCTTCCGTGAGTGATAATAGTGCAGTTAGGCCCTATCCATGTAACTGCATGATTACAGTTTGTTTTCCCTGCACACGATATTTAGTATTTGTCATCGCTAAATTTCCTCCTCTGCATTAGCACACACCCACTCACAAACACCACTCAGCAGCCAGCCTCCCTTTCTGGTGCACAGATCCTGTCCCTTGGATACTGAAGCATCTTCCTTAGAAGTCACCAGGAGCTCATGAGGTGCCAATTGTGGCACTGTGCTCAGCCCCCCAGGTTCGTTTGTCAATCGAGGGCATCGCTCCCCATGCTCAGTTACATTCTTTATACAACTTCAGACGTGTTTGTTTCAAAGTCTGGGAACTTATTTCTACCCACAGCCACACCGGTGACACTTCTTGAATGTCAAATGAGCTGTACATCGCTGAGGGCTGTCAGGTTCTGTTCCCGGATCAAAGCTGGGATGTCACAGGAGATGGCTGCAGTGCAGGAGCTTGGGATGCGAGGAGTTCCTTGCCTGCACTGCAGAAATGATGAATTTTGGACAGTGTAGAATCACAGAATTGCTGAGGTTGGAAGCTGTTCCCAGGTCATGGGGTGGGGAAGAGATGTGGCCTGGCCTGGGATGTGGTGTCATAGAATCACAGAATCATGGAATGGTTGCGGTTGGGAGGGACCTTAAACTCATCCCATCCCACCCCTGCCATGGGCAGGGACACCTCCCACTGTCCCAGGCTGCTCCAAACCCTGTCCAGCCTGGCCTTGGGCACTGCCAGGGATCCAGGGGCAGCCACAGCTTCTCTGGGCACCCTGTGCCAGGGCCTGCCCACTCTCCCAGGGAAGGATTTCTTCCATATCTCTAAATTAAATTTCCCCTCGTTCAGTTTTTTCTCATTCTCCCTTGTCCTGTCACTACAGTTCCCGATCCAAAACCCTTCCCCAGCTCCTTGCAGGCCCCTCTCTAAATACCTTTGTATTCTGACTTGGAGGACACCGAGGCTTTTAGACACCTTTTCACTCCAATTCTTGTCATTTCAGAACCTGCAAAGCTACAGGCATGTTCCCACCTTTGTTTTCACGATGCCATTTTTGACTCACAGAGCTCTGGCCCGTCAGTACCTGCTCACACATTTAAGCCCCAGGAAAGAGGCGAGAGCTGTGATGGCAGCAGAGCCAGGCACCTTAACGAGCAGAGCTGCCCTGATGCATGGAAAATGCAAAAGAATTTTCATGACTGAAACCTGCTGCAGTGCGGGAAACATTTCCAAAACCGCGGGGGGATGGAATGTGCTGTGTGCACGGCGTTCAGCCCAGCCTTGGTCCCTCCCTCCCGTGCCACCAGAGCTGCTGGCACTCACCAGGCGGTTGGCGAGGGCGATGGTGCAGGCTGTGGCTTCAGCTTCCTGCTGGCACTTGAGTTTGTCTGACGTGGCCTTCTCAAACTTGGCTGTAAGCTTGCCCAGGTTCTCATTGAGGCGCTGAGGTGCAAAACAGGAGGAAGTCAGGAACGGCACGGTTTTAACAACTCAGGAACGATGTGGAGCTATTGGAGTTGGTACCAAAGGCCATGAAGACACTCTGGGAGCTGAAGGCCCTCTGCTCTGGGGCCAGGCTGGGGGAGGCAGGAGTGTTCACCTGGAGAAGGCTCCAGGGAGACCTTAGAGTCCCTTCCAGTGCCTAAAGGGGCTCCAGGAGAGCTGGAGAGGAACTGGGGACAAGGGATTCAGGGACAGGACACAGGGAATGACTTCAAACTGACAAAGGGAAGGGCTGGATGGGATATTGGGAAGGAATTGTTCCCTGGGAGGGTGCCAGGCCCTGGCACAGGGTGCCCAGAGCAGCTGTGGCTGCCCCTGGATCCCTGGAAGTGTCCAAGGCCGAGTTGGATGGGGCTTGGAGCAGCCTGGGACAGTAGGAGGCATCCCTGCTCATGGCAGGGGTGGCACTGGATTGGCTTTGTGATCCCTTCCAGCCCAAACCATGCTGGGATCCTGTGATCCTGAGGCAAACCCTTGTCCAGAGCTGCCCTGTCCTGTGGCAGGACTGGCCAAGCCCCAGCCCAGCTCATCCACCCAGGGCTGGCACCAGGAGCCAGCACGGAGCAGCGCTGGGCTGGGCCGGGCTGTGCCCCTGCTTGGAACTCACAGCCTCGGCACAGAGCAGAGGCAAAGGACACACAAAATGGATTTATTTGGGGTTTCTGGCTGAGCCCTGATGACAAGTGCTATGGCTGAGCAACAAGCAGGCAGCTGAGGAACCCAGATTTGATATTTCCTGATGCTACAGCCCTTTGTCTCCATCCAGCCCTTGAGGTTCTGCTGATTCCCCAAGTCCTGCTCAAATCCTCAAGGGCCTCCTGGAGTTCTGCCTGAACCATCTTCAAGCCATGCCCTCACACTGCTTCCAGCAAGGAAAATAAAAAGTCATTGAATAAAATGGTTCTGCTCTTAAAGCTGCTCAAGCGTGGCCCAGGAGCCCCCAGTGAGTTGGGGCCATGTCCCCTGCAGGTCACTGGGCTGGGAGGGGCAGGAAGAGACCAAAGCAGCTGCAGAAACAGCTGGAGAGCCTTTTGCTTGGACAGAGCTGCTCACACTCAGATTTTAACCAAGCCAACAGCTCCCACAAGCACTTGGAGCATTTCACTTCTGATAAGAGAAGTAATAATTGATTTTATCTGCACCCAGTGCAGACTGCTTAAGGCTAAACTGCTTGTAAATCACTTTAACACTGAGCTACACACTAGAAACAAACCCAAAAATGAAAAAGGATTATATTAGAGGTCTCTGCAGCTCTCCTGGATACTAGCAAACACAAAGCAGCCTCTCCTTGACCTGCCTTGGAACAAGAACACCAAAAGTTTCTGTCCCTGTGTGCATGTGGATCTGTGAGTCTACAAAGGCTCATCTAGATCATATTCCACTACACAAGCACGATGTGATAATTGAGGATCTGTAGAATAAATCCATGGATCTGGTCTGCAGGACAGAGCAGGGCCCCACCAGGGGCACACAAATACAGCTGTGTGCAGATGTGAAGGTGCCTCTCGCTTCTACCTCCACCAGCCCCCAGGTGCAGAGCACTGAATTCCCAGGCAGGCAGAGAAGATAGAAAGTCCTTAATGTTTTGGATGCTCAGAATGTTCTCGTTTATTACTCCAAATGAGTACGTGGCAGCTTGGGGCCCAGCCGTGAGCAGGTGTGAATCACCTCACTCACGCAGCAGTGAAGCTCTCCAAGATATCCCAGATAAGTAAGGATGTACCTCCACCTCCATCCCACTCTACCCTGCATCATTCCCCGTCTGCAGAGAGGAGAAGGCCACTCACAACCAGGCATTTTGTCAGTGCATGCCAGAGGAGCACTGGCAATCTCCCCAAAGATTGCAATTTTCTTTAACAAAATCCCACTCCTTAAAAAAAACCTAAAAAAAAAAAGCTCAGGCATAAAAAGCTTTGGAAAAGAGCAGCATAAAGGGATGGAAAAAGTTCCCTAGCATTGTATGGCACATCTGAGGTGGGGGAATTAGACACCAAAGCCCTCTAAATCCAGCCCTGCTTCAGGTGCCTCCTTTCATCTGCAGCAGGAAGGGGCGACCAGAGAGTTCAGCACCGTTTTTTTGTCTTTTTAGTTAAAAAGTGTAGTAAGCATTTTAAGAACGATAAGCCCTTGAAAACATCAAAGGAGTGATGTGTTTTCTACCAGGGTGATGTGCTGGTGGAAGGGGTGAGGGGAGCAGAGGGACCTGCTGCCCTTTGGTCGCTCACAGGGACCCTGCCCCTGCTGTGGGTCATGGAGGGGATCCCACTCCCAAAAGAGAGATCCCAAAGCACCCCAAAACCAGGCAGGTTCTGGAGCAGCTGCTTCCCACAGCCTGTTCTTAGCAGGTATCGTGCTGGGAAGGAGCAGGGAGAAAAGCAGGATAAAGCAGGATGTGTTTTCACATAGAGATAATTTTCTGAAGGAAAACGATAAAGGCCTCACTCTTCACTCTGTGAAAATGCACTTTTAATCAGGCTGTAATTTTTTCTATTCAGAGATTTTTTTTTAACTTTTTTTTTTTTAAAGTAGCAAGAATCCAAATAACATCCACGATGTGCTGTGAGGGAGCTGTGCCGTGACAAATGAGGCTCCTGCAAAACCAGGGGCTGAGTGTGGAGCCAGCCCAGCTCTGGGCTCCCAGCACTGAATCAGCCTCCAACCCCTGCCCCCTGCCCTGTGCAGCACACTGGGAACACACTGGTGTGACATGATGGGATTTCTGAGGACCCAGGAGTAGAGGTAAATTAAATTTAAAAAATTAAGTGGGATTAGTAAGGATTCATATTTAGCCTTCCTCTGCAGGTGCAAGCAAGGCTGGAGAAGAACAGAGGAAATTTAGAAAGCAGCAATATCCTGGCACAGAATCACAGAATGGTTTGGGCTGGAAGGGACCTTAAACATCATCTCATTCCACCCCGCCATGGGCAGGGACACCTTCCACTGTCCCAGGCTGCTCCAAGCCCCAATGTTCAGGCTGGCCTTGGGCATTGCCAGGGACCCAGGAGCAGCCACAGCTTCTCTGGGCACCCTGTGACAGGGCCTGGCACCCTCACAGGGAACAATTCCTTCCCTATATCTAACCTAAATTTCCACTCTTTCAGTTTGAAGTCATTCCCTGTGTCCTGTCCCTGAATCCCTTGTCCCCAGTCCCTCTCCAGCTCTCCTGGAGCCCCTTTAGGCCCTGGAAGGGGCTCTGAGGTCTCCCTGGAGCCTTCCCTTTTCCAGGTGAACAATCCCAGCTCTCCCAGCCTGGCTCCCAGCAGAGCTGCTCCATCCCTCTGCTCATCCTGGAGCCTCCTCTGGACTCTCTCCAGCAGCTCCAGCTCCTCCCTGTGCTGGGCCCGGGGCTGGGCAGCTCTGCAGGTGGGGTCTCAGTGGGGCACAGGGGCAGAATCCCCCCTTTCCCCTCCCCTGCTGCCCACACTGGGGGCTCACCCCAGCACAGGGCTGGATTTTGGGGCTGCACCAGGAGGGAGAGAAAACCCTACAACCCCCCCCAAACCTTTGGATTCCCAGCCCTGCTGAAGAAGCGCTGAGCAGCAGCTCTGCCCAAAGGAGAGGATTCCCCCAGGCAGGGGCAAGCAGGACGGGTCCCCCCAAGGGCACTCACGGCGATTTTGGCCTTGACAGTGGCCAGCTTGTCCTGGGCTGCTGCCAGCTCGGCGTTGGCCCTGTCCAGGGCCTGCCTCTTGGGCTGCACCTCGCAGAACACGCGGTGGAAGCGCACGATGTTCAGCACCCACGAGCACAGCCCGGCCGCCGCTGAGGACTTGGTGGCCACAAACTCAGGGTTGAACTTGGGGTCTTGCAAATAGGGGTGGAGGGCTTTGAGGCAGTTCTCATGGATGTTCTCCTTGTTGAACTTGATCAAGGAGTCCAGGAAGCCGTCTACCCTGGCCATGGCCACTTTGGCTGCTTTCCAGCTCCTGTCCTTGGGGATCCTCCCTGCCGGGGCCGTCAGCACCATCACGGCTGCGGTGACGTTGCTGACAGCAGAAGGAGGTGACCCAAAGGACCTCAGCTCCGTCAGATTGGTCTGAAAAGGGGAAAACAAGGTTGTTAGATAAAAACGAATGGGCTTTCTTTTCACTCTGCCACTAATAGAGTCAGGCTCCCAGGCTATCAATCTGATAAATTGGGCTCCTCTCGGCCCCAGCAGTGCTGCCTTTAGATCACTGCTCTGCCTGTTTGCAGCACAGCTGCTCCATCGCCTGCTCCTGACATCCCACCTGGGGCCAGCACAGCACTCTGCTCCTCCCCACACTCCTGGACCAGCAGGAGGTTTTATGCCCTCTCAGAAGATTAGTATAAATAAGAATGAAACCTATAGAAATAACCCCCCAGGCCCTCTAAAACAACCTTCAGAGCTTCCCTTTGTGCTCCCTCCTACCCAAGCTGAGATGCCAATGCCAAAGCCATGCTCTGACTCCCACACCCTGCAGCCCCCAGGGTTCAGGGAAAGAAGCTGCTGAGGAAGAGCCCAGGCACCCTCACAGGGCAAGCAGCCAAACTGCACTGGAGGAGCCAAAAGGGCATTTTTGCCTCTAATTCCTGATTTCCCAAGTGTTCAAACTCACTATCACACCTGGCTTTGCAGTTTTTTATTTTGCAGGTGCTCTGCACTGGGTCTGTCACAACCCACATGACACTCGTCATGGTCCGTGCAATAATTACCTCAATTATCTTCCATACATATGTAATTATCTCATATATGTATAGACTTATCTCTCCACAACACTTTAAATAGCTTCTCGGTTGGTCTCAGTCACTCTCACTGCCACCAGCCCCTGCAAAAGGCATTGCAGCAGGGGACAGAGGGGCTGCAGCAGGTCCCACCCACACAGCCAAAGCCAGGCTGAGCCAGCCCACGGTCACTTCTTGGCTCACGTGAAAAAAAAAAAAAAAGGAAAAGGAAAGTTTAAACTGTCAGGAACACAGAGAGAATTAACCCTGCCAAGGCTGAGCAGGGCCAGCTGTCCTGAGAGCAGTGTGGCTACAGAGGGTCCTGGAGGCACCAAAAGGGAGTATTTAAAGCATCAGAAGGATAATCCTCCCAGCACAAACATGGGAGCAGAAATCAAGGTGGGCTCAAGGTGCAGCTGATGAGGAGGAAACAGCCTGGACATGTCCCAGTGGCCATGGCTGCTCTTCTTTTGCAGTGTCACAGAAATGTCCCCGTATCCACATCCTCACTGACTGTGTGGATTTATTATTGGATTCTACTCAACAGCTTTTCTCGCTGTTTTCCTTATTAATGTTGCAAATAACCCTGCAGCCCAAGGAAGATGCCTGAGATAATTGGGCAGAAACTGTACAAACACATACCAACATTGTTGATTATTCATGTCAGCGAGCAGGTCGGGCTCTCTGACACATTCCCAGTCAGCAGATAAAGGAGAATGTGGCTTCCACTGCTACTGCTGCTTTCCAGCTCCCTGGAGAAAATCCCAGCATTTCCCCCATCTTTGCCTAATGAGAGATTCCACAGCTCCAGCACCAAACTGGAACTAACTGGACAAACATTTTCCTTTTGCACAGTCCTTTCCCTCCCATGAAGGAAATCCAGAGCACACGAGTCTGCAGCACAGCTACCTGCTTCCCAGAAGCTAATCCAACAGAAACCCCGTTCTGGATGACTCCAGGGTGCTTTCCTGTCCCCCAGCAGGGTTGTGATTGAGCCATGCTTTGAGGCCTTGCTGTGATTGTGGGTTTTCCAGCTGTGGTTTTCCAGCTGCTGCTGCCCCTGGACTGCATGAACTGCAGAGCAAAGCAAATTGCAGGTCCATCTCTCAGGCACATCACAGAATGAACCAGGTTGGAAAAGACCTTTGAGATCATCAAGTCCAACCTATGATCTAAAACCTCCTCATCAACTAAACCACAGCACTGAGTGCCACATCTCAAAGTCTCGGGCTCCAAACGGGAACCCCTGGAGCACACTTGAAGGACAAACCTTCCAAGGCACAAAAAGTCTTCTCAAAACCAATCTCCTGCAATCAGAGCAATGCTTATCCCCCGATTACACATTTTTCCAGTGGCATCTTCCTTTGGACCAGCTTTGTTTGCCCCTCTCTGTGGCAATGAGTGAAGGGGAACGTGGTGCAGCCTCGTGGGTGCTCCGAGTTGCACCAGGAACCCCGGAACCACAGAATGAACCAGGCTGGAAAAGACCTTTGAGATCATCAAGCCCAGCCTATGACCCAACACCACCTTGTCAGCTAAACCATGGCACTGAGTGCCACATCCAGTCTTTTTTTAAGCTCTTATGCACCAGCAGGGAGGAAGCTGGAGGAGGGACAGTGAAATGCCCCGAACTTGGGCCCTCAGATGGCACAGCCCCTCTCCCCCAGTGCAGAGGAAAAACACTGGGTTCCCATGGGAATCCTCACCCTACCTTGTTAAGGGTGTTGAGAGCAGCCTGGGCAGCTGCCAGGGCAGGCTCAGCCTTGGCCAGGTCCTCCTCACAGTCCTTCTGCTTCTGCTCGACCTCCTGGGCGATGAGGGCCACCTTCCGCTCCTCCTCATCGGCCACCGCCTTCTTCCTGCTCACCTTCTCCGTCTCCACGCCCACCACTTGGATCAGCTTGTCAGCATCCTCGTTCTTCTGCTTCAGCTCCACCTCTTGGGCTGCCAGCTTGGCTTTCAGCTCATCCACCTGCAGGGCAGAGACGTGTGGTGGGAGCTGGGCTGCCCTGCCTGCTCCTCAGTGCCCAGCACGGGCTCACCCTGCAGCAGGACACGAGGGCAGGGAGGGCCTGGCTGCCAGGCAGGGTCCTGGCAGTGCAGGGGAGCATTTCCAGCTACTGGTGAGAGCCTGCTGCTCCCTTTGCTCGTGGGACACACATTGTCTACAGCAGAGGAGGCTGGAAGCTGCGAGGAGCCCATCAGAGAGCCCAGCTCCAGAGGGATACACGGCTCTGGGAGCTGTCCTAGCTCTCCTCCTGGACTGAGGGATCAAGGCAACACAGACACTGCTCTAGGCAGGATCCAAGGGGAAGGAGGAGGAAGCATATTTGCATATTTCAGATATCCTTGGGATGATTTCGTACAGCCCAGGAGCCCCATCACACACCAGGCACATGCAGGGAGCTTCTGTCATTGCAAACCCGAAACCCTCAGCTTTGGGCACGAGCTCTGATGTCACATCCCCCTGGACAGAGGTGTGCAGGAGCTGTGCCTTGGGGAGGTGACCAGGGCTGCAATTCAGCCACACTTGAGCCTCTCAGCCTTGCCATCAGCAAACCCAGGCACACGGAGGTTTGGAGCAGGACCTGTGCCCTAGGAACTCCCTGAGCCTCCTGCTCACCCTGGCACACCCTGACCCTCCCAGCCCTCCAGCCTGGGCACCAAGCACAGGGCAAGGGCAGCACCTGCTCTGAAACCATCGGTGCTGCGGGCTTGTGGCAGGAATCATAGAATCCCAGAATGGGTTGGAAGGGGCCTTAAACATCATCCTGTGCCACCCCTGCCATGGGCAGGGACATCTCCCACTGTCCCAGGTTGCTCCAAGCCCTGTCCAGCCTGGCCTTGGGCACTGCCAGGGATCCAGGGACAGCCACAGCTTCTCTGGGCACCCCGTGCCAGGGTCTCCCCACCCTCCCAGGCAACAATTTCTTCCTAACACCATTTTTCACCCCAGAAAGATTGCAGTTGGGATCTGCCGACAGGTTCAGCCCTTGGCGGAGCTCCGAGGGTCAAGGGGCTTTAAATGTGGTATCAGATGAGCTTGAGAAGAGACGTTCCCTTGAGATGGCAGCCAGGAGGACACCAGCAGGGCCGTGGTGGCAGCTCCTCACACCCTGCTCACAGCAGGAGCCCTCACCAGCGTTGGCCTGGGGGGAAGCTCACACAGGCTCCCACCTGCAGACAGAAAAACTTCTTCTAAAATCCCCATTTCAGTGAATTTATCCAGACTCCAGGCAGACCACGGAGGCTTTCACTGCCTGATCTCAGGCTCATAAAGGTTTACTCAGAGCTCCTGGGGCACATCTTTACCCACACAAAAATCCTCACAGGAAGGGAAGCCAGACACTCCTTTTGGTGACACCGGAAAGGAGAGCACAATCTACAATCCACAAACTGAAGCTGTTGACACTTGGCATTGGCTTCACGTGGAGAGCAGTTTTTCAGGGCTCTCCACACGCCCTCCATCCATCATCATCCCCCTGCTGCCTGGCACTGTGGGACTGCTCTCACCAGGACAAAGGCACGGCTGTAAATCCGGGTTCACGTGAGCACATAATCCCCTCATGTGACAAACCCAGCAGCAGCTCCTTGTTCAGCTCCACATCTCCGGGGGCTGCAGGAAATTGAAGTGGGCTCTGCTGATGGCAGATACGGCTGTGACCTTCTGCCCAGAAATCAGCCTTTGTGTGCTGGATACTCA
Source organism: Monarcha castaneiventris obscurior (assembly GCA_026261815.1). NCBI lineage: Eukaryota > Metazoa > Chordata > Aves > Passeriformes > Monarchidae > Monarcha > Monarcha castaneiventris. The sequence continues at coordinate 839,490 of JAMPIT010000493.1, forward strand.
CACAAACGGCACCTCTGGGGGTTTACATGAGCAGGACAAAACAGGCAGGGGATTAAAATCCACGGGCACTCAACAGCACCACAAAGAGCAGGGCAAGCTCAGCCCAGGGGAACAGACAATGGCCTGCCGAGCACATGCAGCAATGGAAGGGGAAATGGCTGCAGACATTGTCAGGATTTTAAATAAGCAAGGATGCTGGAGAGGGACTGTTTGCAAGGGCCTCCAGTGACAGGACACAGGAAATGGCTTCAAACTGAAGGAGGGCAGGGTTAGATGGGATATCAGGAAGAAATTCTTCCCTGTGAGGGTGCCAGGCCCTGGCACAGGGTGCCCAGAGAAGCTGTGGTTGCCTTGAATCCCTGGAAGTGTCCAAGGCCAGGGTGGACAGGGCTTGGAGCAGCCTGGGACAGTGGAAGGTGTCACTGAGTTGAATGAGATGAGCTTTAAGGTCCCTTCCAGTCCAAACCATTCTGGGATTCTGTGATTCCATGAGAAACCTGTGAGCAGCTTCCTGAGTGCGGAACAATCTGATAAGCAATTAGTAACGTGAGGTGGAAATGGAAAGAGCAAAGCAAATGAGAAATTCAAGGGTAATGTACTGTGACTTCATCAGGGAAAGGAAGGGAGAAGCCCTTGCCTACGACCAGAACAGCATGAGAAAAATTATTAAAGAGTAGAAAACCTGGAGGGCAGGCTCCCAGAAGACTCATTTTATCTGATTGTCCCTGCCTTGTTTCAAGAACACAAAATACATCAAAAGGTCAGCGATTAATTGATGGCAGCAGCCAGGCTCGAATCTGGAATCCAGTGATGCAATATTAACCAAAGCCATCCTCAGAATTACTCAGCAACGGGCGCTGACCTCCTGGTGGCACACAGCACTCTGAAAAACAAATGACTCATCCCACACGTCTTCCCAATCCATTATGCCCTAATAGGAAGGAGGCTTCAGCTTCCCTGAGTGCTGAGGATGCTTCTGTCTGCAGGGAGAGATGGTTGTGAGCTGATGGAAAACATTGCTGGAGGAGGAAAGTTGGGCAACAGCATCAAGGTGTCCGAATCTCCAAAGGACAAAGGGGAAAAAAAAGGGTAAGAGGGGACCACAGCAAAAGAAGGCAGAGAGGTTATTTTGAAAATGGAACAGCAAAGTCAAAAATACCTGCAGCTCCTGGCCCCACAGCCCCTCGTGCCGAGGCCACTCTGAGCCCACAGAAATACACAAACCTCATCATTAACTTGTCATGGTACCAGGCAGCAGGAGCCTGCAGAAAGCCAGCGATGAGCGCCAGTCCTCAGAGCGGAGGCACAGCCAGGAACACCCAGGGATCCAAATCCTCCACATTTACTCTGAAAATGCCCCTCCACCCCCAGCACATCACTCCCCAGCACAACCTGCAGATGACACATCTGAGGGAGAGAGAGGACTCATCACTTCCTCAGCCCCAAGAGCAAGCATTGCCACAGGTGAATATAAAGTTCAGCCTTTTAAATCCGTATTCAAGGTTGAACATGCTGGTGTGATTTCAAATACTGATAAACATCCACGCTCTGGTTTCAAATCAACAGCAGATTTGACTGGTGCACACATCTCGTAATTTAGGTGTTTAATTTTAGGCCCCCAGTGCTAATTTTAGACTCGAATTTGACATATTTGTCCTCACTGCTCTGCATCTTAATTACCTGCACAAGGAGGCACCTCTCACCCCGGCCTCACCCTAACCAGACACGAACATTGTGCTCTTTCACCCTTCTTGTGATTTGGTTTTCCCATCCTTCCCATCGCCTCCAAGTCCTCCACCACTGCTTTGTGGCTCATCAGAGAACCCTGCCCACACAGCACCCAATGAAGAGAAGCCTGGAGAATGCAGAAGGGTTCCCATGTGTCACAACAGACCTGGGGACTTGTTCTCAAAAGATACGTTTTGTATTAGCTGCTCCCAAAAAAATAAACTTAATCCATCTCATCCACCACTGGGGAATCCTCAAAAACCAGCAGCACCCCACAGGTCCATCAGAACTATTGCCTGCATGGGTGAGGTGAGTGAGTTGAGGTCAGGCGAGGTGGGCTGAGGTGAGGTTGTTGGAAAATATACAAAGTTTCAAATTTTTTATTTCCATAACTTCAGTCAGGTTTGTTCACCTCCAGGGAAAGGAATTTAAGTTTCTTTCCAGGGCATTGCTCCACCAGGCAAGGCCTGATGCACTCAACATCTCAACAGACTGGGAGTAGCACAGAAGTAGTACTGATGACCATTAACGAACATCGCCTGCAAACATCACCCCTGGACTGGTCAGAGACACCTGGACTGGGAAAGGAGAGATAAGAGAACCGAGGAGTGAGAACCTAATTAGCCTCAGAGGTGAAGAGATCTGTAACCAACAGGAAACCAAATATGAAGAACTCTAACTTGGGACCAATGAACACTGAACCAATGACTCTCTCTGGGATTTGACTGCACAAAGTTTGTGAAAAATCTGGTAAAATCCACGCATCATGGAATGATTTTCTCTGCACAACCCAGGCTACCTGTGGATGAAATTATTTCAGTTGCATATCCGGACCAGAATAAAGGAACGTCTTGGTTCTCCCACACTAAAAATATTGTTGGAGGGGTTTTGTTTTAGTTTTTCCCGCAGTTTTGGTGGTGAGGTGAGGTGAGGTGAGGTGAGGTGAGGTGAGCAGTGAGGGCACGGCCTCATCACTCTGGTGGATGCCACCAGTGCTCTCTGCTACCCATTCCCTACAAAGGAGATGCTAAAACCTGCACGGGGGACATGGCACTTGCTCACCCCTCCTGTGCCCTGCTCCGTGAGCAGAGGCTGTTTGAAGGGAGATGGAGATATCAGCGCTGAGAGGCACCAACCCAGCCCATCCATCAGCCCCAGGCAGGCGCGTGTCCCCTCGAGCGTGGCAGACGTGATTGATGTCCCCAGCACTCTCCGGAGCAGGTTTGTGGAAGGGGATGGACCTGCCAGTCCTTCATTCTCACCAACCCCCCTGAATTCCTCTGGAGCAGCTTCAGGAGAGCCCCATTTGCCACTGCAGAAGATTTGTAAGCAAACATTTGTGAGAGTTAATAGGATATGAAATGGAGAGAAAAATGGGAGTGTAGCAACAGACGTAGGTGTCACTGCAGAGAGGTTTGGGAAATACCCAGAACAACTTCCAGCCATTACCAGAGGAGAGTGCCAGTGCGAGTCTTTAGCAGGGGGATTTTGGGATGACTAATGTGCATTTCAGACATGTATTAGCTTTCCTTAAAGATGGATAGCATAATGGAAGGAGAAATTAACATCAGCCTCACTTTAACAGCGTGCACTATTTAGTTTGAAAGAGTCTTGCTGAAGTTACTGTAGGTTTCCTGGATGCAACTCCAAAAATCACTGACTGTCCTGTATTTTCTAAGCTGTTTGGTCACCGCAGCTGAAATTTAACCATTAGAAGAGGATGGCAGAGTCAGCTGGACCCCAGTCTCATTTTATTTACCCAAATCTTTCAGTAACCTTCCAAACAGCAGACTGGACACACACCTCTGTGTTCTTCCCAGTGCAAAGCATCACTTCTGCTCCTCCAGAAACCCAGCTCAAGCCCACACCAGAGCCAGGATCCAGCACAAAATTTTTCCCTATAAAGTTCTCCCTCGAACCAGACAAGAGAAACAAGGAAAACCAACCCCAAGGGGTTCTTACCTGTGCAGAAGTGCTCTTGAGCTTCTCCAGGCCATTCTCCAGCCGCTCCATTTTTGCCTTTAAATCCTTGTCCTTTTTCAGCAGCAGGTTCTGGTAGAGTTTGATTTGCTCCAGGAAGGACTTGGGGGTGGTGTAGTTGTAGCGGCGCTCGTTGCTCAGGTACAGCCGGGACATCTCGTTGACACTGATGTGGACGTGGGCCATGAATTTGCTTACTGACTCTTTCACTGAATCCTAAAGGGAAGATGGGAAGATGAGGAAAAACTGTTTTAAATAGAAAACTATATGTGACACAGGTCTGTGCTGAATGTAAAGGAATTTGGTAACTTTTCATGCTGCTGCAGCACAATCCGGGATGTAACACCTAAGCTGATCCCTTTTCACTGTTATCTCTAAAGTAACTTTGTTGCTCATGTACTTTATACCTCTTTTAATATCTTTTTATCTCACACATTATCTTATTCCAAGCAATTTCTCTACAAAATAACAGCTCTTCTAAGTATAAATTTGGGCTTTTCTCCCGTACAAATGGGAAAAGTGCACACTCCTAAAAAGAAACATTGTGGACTTTATTCTTCCTAAATCCAGCCCAGAGAAACCAAACGAACAGAAATGAACCTCTATTCTAGCAGCAGGTTGTCAGCACTGAGAACTTGACCTATTTTCGCCCTTGAGAGTTCCAGAGGCTCAGACTCAAGTGGGGAGAGCAGAGTGTGTGTTCCCTGCAGTGCTCAGGAGCAGCAGATTATTTTCTGTGGGTGTTTGGGGCTGCCTCTGTGCTGGCAGAGCCACCCTTTCCCTGGCAGTGCCACCAGCTCCCAGCAGCACAGGAGCGTGGTGCCCGTGGCTCGGCTGCCAAGGCCCACAGCCCTCTCCCAAAAACCTGGAATGTGCCTCAAGGATGGTTTGGTTGAGTTCAATGCACTTCAGTGCTACCAGTGATGGACAGACTGTCCTGAATGTGCTGGAGGGCAACCCAACCCTCCCTTCAGTGGTGCCCACCTGGTGTGAGACACGGCCACTCCTGGCTGGTGCCAGCCCTGTCCTCAGGGCCCCCCAGCAGGAGCTGTGCTGGCTGCTCACCTGCAGGGTGTCCATGTCCTGCAGGAAGCGGAGGCTGACGGACTCCAGGGCCTGGCGGGGCCAGGGCTGGAAGCAGTCGATGGTGGTGCAGCTGAACAGGGCAGGGAACCGGCGGCTGCGGAGGCGCAGCTTGGGGCCCACGGGGGACAGGCACAGAGCGACCTGCGGGGCACAGGATGGGAGGGAAGGAGGAGCAGGGCTGGGAGCAGGGCTGGGATCTGCCCGTGTAGCCCACCCATCCCCTTCCCAAGGAGGATCCCACCCCACCCTGTGCTGGATCACTTGTGCTGCCTGAAGGCCCCCAGGTGATGACATGGATGGTGTGTCCCGAACTTCAGTGCCCCTTCATGCAGCAAAACCCATCAGGCTGCAGCCCAACCTCCCCACAGGGCAGCCCAGAGCATCTCCACCCCACACACTGCACCAGGGTGGATGGGGAGCACCAACCCCGATGCTCTAAAGAACCTGGCATTGAAACAACGACACGCTTTGGAGATAATATTAGTGCAGGAGGTAAAATAAAGGCTGAGCTTGACTGGAGGCCTCCAGAGGCAGACATGGAAAATGTCCACACAATGCCCACCCCCACCCGGGGTGATACAGTTTTATAAGTTCAGCAAATTGGCATATTTGACAAAAATCACCAATTAGAAACATAAGAGGTGAGAATATTTCCCCCCTCTCTAAATCCTCCCCTATCAGATGGAAACTAAACTTGGTTTATGAAAATGTGTCTCGAAGAGCTGTTTTTTGTCCTTGGTTCCCAAAAAGAGCCAAGATAGGATAGGGACCTTGTACCCCCAGGGCTTGGAGCTCTGGAATGTGTTTTGTGTTTCTGCCTAGGGAAAAGGTTGGGAAAAGTACTGGGACCAGCTACTAATGCAATAATAGGCTACAAATGCGCATGTAAAGAATACAGAGAATACATAAAAGGAAAAAGGCAAAAAGTCATTGGGCACCAACCCCTCCTGCTCCATCTCACCTTCAGCTGCCGCCGAACGTGCTCGATGAAAAACCTCCAGCAATTCTCCCTGGAGTCCACCAGCCCCCGGCCTCTGACTTCATTCCTCATGCTGCTGATGATGTTTTCCACTTCATCATCAGGGAAGAGATCTGGGATTTCCCCTAGGAAAAGGGGACACAATTGTGTTTACAGGTCTGGATGTCGTTGGAGCCTTAGAGCAAAGGAAAGCTGCTGCCTCGCTCTTCAGGGGCTCAGGGAAGTCCCTTCCTCAGGTAAAACCACTGCACCAAGTGCCCCTGGGCCCCAGGAGCAGCAAAGGGGAAGGGAAGGTCGTTCTGCTGAAAAATAAACACCCGTGGGAGCAAACTTCCTTATGAAACACAATAGAATAGAGCCAAAGGACAGAAAATCCAATTTTTTTTTTTAGCTCTGCAGCCTAATTAGATTACAAAAGAAATATTCAAATCCCTAATAGGCCGCACATGATACAAAATCATTGTAGTTTTGCAAATGCATTAATTGCACGTAAAATTTTTGCAGCTGTTCAGGGCCATTTCCAGCAGTGGCCAAATAACTCTCAGATCACCAAAACATTTTAAAAGTTAAAATCTTGTAAAAACTTGTGAAAGTTAATAGTTAAGCAGCTGATTGCCAAAAATGCACACAACCAAATATTTTTTTTTTTTCAGTGTTTACTTAATTTATCACATATCCACTTCCTTTCTGGCTTCTGATTTGATTAAAATAATCATTACTGAGTCAGATACTTTCAATATGAGCACAAATCACTTAGGGAAATACACTCATCAGAAATCTGCTCATTTATCAGAAAGATTAGAACATATTTTGTTCTAGATGATGATAACAAGAAAAACAAGTAAGAAAGACACCTTCCACTCCCCCAGGTTGCTCCAAGCCCGATCCAACCTGGCCTTGGATACTCCCAGGGATCCAGGGGTAGCCACAGCTTCTCTGGGCACCCTGTGCCAGGGCCTCCCCACCCTCAAAGGGAAGGATTGTCTCTTATCCTGTCACTTCAGACCCTTGTCCCAAGTCCCTCTCCTGCTCTCTTGGAGCCCCTTTATGCTCCAGGGGGCTCTGAGGTCTCCCCAGAGCTTCTCTTCTCCAGGCTGAAGAACCTCAGCTCCCTCCTCAGCTTCACCTTCAGTTATCAGGTGTCTGTGCATCTCCACCACGTGTAGGAGTTGGTGGGAGCTCCTCCCCACAGTCTACAGCAATCCCTGTCCTGGCTTCTGATTACAAAATCATCACAGCGGATTCAGATGGAAGAGCTTCAGAACTTGTTTGCTGCTGAAGCCATCTGGCCACCAATTTACAGCCACACCTCTGGAGCTACTCACAAACAGTTGTGCTGCTGATTCCTCACCTCTCCCCATCCCTGCAGGGCCCTGACCTGGCTGGTGCCTTCCCCACCCAACTCACAAGGCAGAAAGTGGCAGGGATCTGCCAGGGAAAATGGGGACATGCCCACTCCAGGTGTCCTCCTGTGGTGCCAGTGGCACATCCTGCACCCCCAGGTGCCTGGGAACTGCAGCACACAGGGAATGCTCATCCACACACATCTGAACCATGTTCTACAGCAAAACAGAGCACGGGCATGGACACCGAGTGCCCTGCAATGGTTTGGGTGAGCAGCACCTCAAAAACCTAAATGCATCTGGAAAAACAACAGGGAAAGGACTGGCGTGGGATAAGCAGTCAGGTGACACACACTGACACGGTCACCCTGCTCACAGATACTCCAGTCAAATCCTCTGTCCAGAAACCACCTTAATTCATGAGGCGGATGCATGAGATACACCGGTGAAACTCCTCACCTGTGATACACTCCTTTGGCTCTGTCCCCAGCTGCAATATCCCAGCAGATTTGTCCCTTAGCAACTACGTGCAGAACCCCAAGACATATGGAAAAAAGGGTCCAAGACATGAGGGAAAGACAAGAAATGCCCCAGCTGATAGAGTGTCCCTCCCCAGGGAGGCCTGGGCACTGCTTCTACTCGGAAGCTCAACCCATGCAACTTCCAGCTCATTTCATCATTGCCCCTCTGTCTGTTCCAGAATCCCAGGTGCTACCAGGAGCAAAACTCCACTGGAGAGGGGAAAAGGAGAAAGCAGAGCACGAGGGCTGTACCTGATGCCAGGAAGTCGTTCACCAGCACTAGGAACTGCTCGTCCGCCACCTGGGCATCGCTCAGCAGGAACACGGAGCCCACACTCTTCAGCCCAGCCTTCAGGTACAGGTTTGCCAGGTCTGCCTGCAGGTGGGAAAGCAGGAGGGCTTACATCTACATGCTGCAAAGCCAGACCTAGCGATGGGATGATTCAGAACTTTCCCAGTCACTGAGAACATCAGCACAGCCGAGGGCTGACACTCAGGGCTGCGCTGGGGCGTCCTCAGGCCTGGCCAGCTCTGAGCACTGCCAGGAGAGTCCAGCTCTGGCTGCCCCCCTGTGCAGACACACTCCAGCAAGGCATTTGCTTCTCTCCACAGCACCACATCATGTCTGGAGTGTTTCAGTACCTCGGGATCACAGAATCATTTAGGTGGGAAGAGCCCTCTAAAGTCATCGTGTCCCCCTGTTCCCCCAGAGTGGCCAAGGCCACCACTAACCCATGTCCCCAAGTGCCACAATCACACGGCTTTAAAATCCCTCCAGGGGCTGGCACTTCACCACCTCCCTGGGCAGCTGTGCCAGGGCTGGACAGCCCTTTCAATGAAGAGATTTTCCCAATATCCAACCTGAGCCTCCCCTGGCCCAGCCTGAGGCCGTTCCCTCTCCTTCTGTCCCTATTCCCTGGGAGCAGAGCCCGACCACCCCCCCCCCCCCCCGGCTGCCCCCTCCTGTCAGGGACTTGTGCAGAGCCACAAGGTCCCCCCTGAGCCTCCTTTTCTCCAGGCTGAGCCCCTTTCCCAGCTCCCTCAGCCTCTCCTGGGCTCCAGACCCTTCCCAGCTCCGTTCCCTGCCCTGGACACGCTCCAGCCCCTCAATATCTGTCTTGTCCTGAGTGTCCCAGAGCTGCCCCCAGCACTGGAGGTGCCCGAGCAGTGCCAGCACAGGGACAGGCACTGCCCTGGCCCTGCTGCCAACCCAGAGTTGGCACAGCCCAGGTGCCATCGGCCTCTTGCCCACCTGGGCACACCTGAGCTCACGGTCATCCCTCCTCCATTCTGTCTCTGAATACACAAGTTTCCAGGGCAAGTTGTGCTCTTTATCTCCTTCCCCTCCACCTCAGCCTTTCAAGTCCCCCACCTTGAGGTCAGGGACGCCGTATCCTTTCCTCAGGGTGATCTGGAAGACCTCCAGGGAGCTGAGGAAGGCTGCCAGCCGGGTCAGGCTCTGCTTCCCGGTGCCGCCCACGCCGACCAGGAGCGCGTTCCCCCGGGGCGCCTCCAGGATGCGGCTGATGCGGCAGCTAAATTGAAGTATACAAAATTTCTCATTAATAAGAGTGTTTTCCTATTTCTCTGCCCACTGCTTCTCAATACATATTTTATTCACTAAGAAATTGTATTCTGAGCGGGATGAAGAACGTCACTTTCCGAGATGTGGTAGCAATCGATGTCCATCTCTGCTGAGACCTGTCCAGAGGATGGTGCTGATGAAAAAAAAAACCCCAGTTCAGTGGCAATTCAAAATGCGTCCAGTTTTTTTCCACCTGCTAAGTCCTGCTGGACAGAACAATGTTCAAGTGAAGGCCTGGGTATCTTTGCAGGGAGGGCAAGGGGAAAAGGACATTACATTGACGTGCAAAAACTGAGAGCGAAATTCGAGGCTCTGATCCCCCTCCCGAGGAAAGGCTTCTCTTCTCAAGGCATCTGGGATTTGTGCACGGGTGAAGAGCCCTGCTCTGCACCCTAGCACATTCACACATGGCTGGAATGGCACAAACTTACCCAGAAAACAATCTGTATTCCTTAGTTATCCACACCACCACTACCTAAGAGTGGGATTTGGTCACTCTCAATATGAACTTGCTGTTGTTTCTCAGATCTGCTCACCTGTCCTGTCTGAGATCCTACAGTGAACTCTGTCTGCCTCCCTTTTATCCTCTTTAAGCAAATGCTGGCACCCCCACGTTTTGTCCCCCAGGTGAGGGGGGTTCAGAGGATCCCATTGAGGAACCCTCACTGTCCTGGCTCTGAAACACAAGTTCACCTCTCCACAGCCTTTATTCAGCTCCCTTCACTGTTTTCCTAGATCAACCTCTTTATTTTTTCAAGTAAGACTGTGAGAAACACTGCACTGCTTTATTACACCTCCAGTATTTTATAATCTATGCACAGACTCCAACTGATCTTTTTCATAATTTCATCATTAAATAATTTACTCATTTCTGTGAAATTATTTCTGTAAAAGCAATCCAGTCTGTGAGGAGAGCTTTAGTAAGCATTCCTGCTCCGAGCTCCCCAGGCCAGCTCTGCCCATGGTCCCTGCCTTGATGTGCTCCCCAGGGCTCCGTGCTGTGACACAGCCCTGGATGAAGTGACTGACAGGCATCCCCCATGGCCCTACATTTATTAAGTCATCAAATGTCTTTTTTCCTTCTTTTTTTTCTCCCAACTGAAAACCTTCAGCAAATTCAAGCTGACATTCAGAAGCTGTTTGAGATGGAGGAAGTTGTGTACTTCAGCCAAATGCAATGAAGGGGATTCCCTCAGTTCCAGTGAAATTGGGAAGTTCTGCTGAATACTCAAACCTTGCTTTCCTCATTATTCCCAGTATGGGCTGGAGGGGCAGTGCCATGTTTTGTAAATTCCAATTGCAAATCCCGATTTAGGTACAGTGCAAGAGGAGCATATCTATGTATGAATAAATTCTACTCCTATATATATATTTATACATACACATATATATTAAAATATAATATTATGTATTAATAGATATAATTATTTATTGATCTGTATACTAAAATATATAATATATATTATATTTTTAATATTATATTACATATAATATATATTATATTATATTATATTATATTATATTATATTATATTATATTATATTATATTATATTATATTATATTATATTATATTATATTATATTATATTATATTATATTATATTATATTATATTATATTATATTATATTATATTATTATTAAAATATATTATACTATAGATTTATAATATATATTATATATAATATATATAATATAAAAATAATATTATCATATAATACAAATATAATATAATGTAATATATAATATAAATAAAATAATGTACATTAAAAAATATATATATATAAAATTAGGTGCCAGGTCCAGTGAGAATTAAAACCACCCCCCCTTGGTGTGCAGCAGGTCAGGGGCTTCCTTCCAGCTTAGAGCCCCAAATCTGCACCTCCTGGGACAAGGTTTCCATACAGAATCAGTTCAAGCTCTGATTGCCAGGGCAGATCCATCTCCTGAAGCCACCCAAGGCCAGCTCTGCATTTCTGTGCCCAGAAGTGGCTCTGCCTCTGCTGGGATCCCCCCAGGCTGTGTGTGAGAGCTGGAGGTCCCCCCAAGGCACACAAACAGCTTCATAATGATCAGTGGGAGGCTCATTTTCACATAGTCCCACATGTCTGATTTCCAGCTGGAATCCGTCTGCACCTCCAGGCATCTCCATGCAAGCAGCTTTGCCAGAGGATCAAAGCAGTTTAAATGCCTCCACCCTTTAAAAGGAACAGCCTTGAACGCACAGAATACCTCATACAGAGGGAAATCCCACTAAGGGCCTGTGTAAACGTGGATCTAAACCAGCTATCAGCATCCAGGGAAAACCCAGTACACCCAGTTCTGTCCTGCCTGGCAAGGGAAGACAGTAAAGCACCTGAATGTTGTCACATCTGATAAATGTTTGTGCCACATGCAGAGCTCCAAGGGCCAAAGGTTTCATGACAGCAGCCAGGCCAAAAAGCCATCAGCATGCAGAGCCTCCGGCTGGAAGCCCCAGAGTTTGGGACATTCACTCCAAACAGCAGTTTGGAGCAGTGCAGTGTTTGTGCTGGGCAGGTGAAGCTTTGGTCCCCTTCCAGCTCCACAGCCGTGATTCTCCCAGAATCATGGAATCCTCAGGGCTGGGAAAGATCATTGTGTCCAACTGTCCATCATGATCTCCACTAAACCACGTCCTCAGGTGTCCTAGCCATGTGTTTTTTGAACATTTCCAGGGGTGGGGACTCCACCACTTCCCTGGGCAGCTGTGCCAGGGCTGGACAGCCCTTTCAGTGAGGAAATATTCCCTAATATCCAATCTAAACCTTACCTATTGCAACTTGAGGCCGTTCCTTCTCCTCCTGTCCCTGTTCCATGGAAGCAGAGCCCGACACCCCGCCCCCCCGGCTGCCCCCTCCTGTCAGGGACTTGTGCAGAGCCACAAGGTCCCCCCTGAGCCTCCTTTTCTCCAGGCTGAGCCCCTTTCCCAGCTCCCTCAGCCTCTCCTGGGCTCCAGACCCTTCCCAGCTCCGTTCCCTGCCCTGGACACGCTCCAGCCCCTCAATATCTGTCTTGTCCTGAGTGTCCCAGAGCTGCCCCCAGCACTGGAGGTGCCCGAGCAGTGCCAGCACAGGGACAGGCACTGCCCTGGCCCTGCTGCCACCCCAGTGCTGTCACCAGCACCCCCAGGGCCTTTTCCAGCTTTCCAGCCACTCTGCCCCAGCCTGGAGCTTTCCATGGAGTTGTTGTGCCCCGAGTGCAGGACCTGGCACTTGGCCCTGTTGAGCTACAAATGATTTGCCTCAGCCCATCATCCTCCACCCCTGGGAAACTCCACCAAGCAATCTGCACAAATGGAGGCAGCACGAAGGCAGAAGAGCCCCTCACACGTGGCACATGGCATCCTCAAACAGCACCAGGCTCATGGCAGCATTGACTTCGTTGTAGTTGTCCAAGGCTTCCACGAGGATCTGGTTCAGCTCCTCCCAGGTTGGAACCGACCTATAGCCAAGTTCCCCGAGGCCTTTGGCGAAATGGCAATAAATATTCATGTGTTTGGCCTGCTCTAAAGTGTCCTCGATGTCCTGGAAGAGAGAAGAAAATAGTACAGAACAAACAGGAAAACCCACTGCAGCTCCGAGCCACCTCCCAAGGGACCAGCATTGTCATGTCCACACAGTTGCAGCTGCATGTTGGAAAAGGGGAAAGAGGTACAGGAGAGGAAGAGTGGGAAAGGAAAATCCCCAGTACTGACTTCCCTTCCAATAAACCCTGTTTCCATCAGAATTAGACCTCATCAGCCCTCAACTCTTACATCATAGCATTTCTTCACCATCTCCCGCTGGATTTTATCGAAAGTGTCGTAATCCATTTCCTCAACCATCCTGTCCCGGTACACCCGCTCTGACTCGTGCAGGTAGAGCTTCACCAGGTCCTGGGGTTGCTTCACACATTCAGGGGTAGAGAACAGAAGGCCCTGGGGAGAGCAAAGACAGTCAGGAAACCCAGGCTTGACCCTGAGGGACCCCACCCCAGCACCTGCCATGCTGAGTCCCCCTTACAGCAACCTGCACCCAGTTCTGGGCAATCCCACACCAAACACCCAAGGGAATGTGTCCTGTTAATCCAAAACTCCCAAAGCTGCTTCTCAACCCAGAATGGTTTGGGTTGGAAGGGACCTTAAAGACCATCCCATCCTTCCCCTGCCATGGGCAGGGGCACCTTCCACCAGAGCGGGTGTCCAACCTGTCCTGGGACACTTGCAGGGATGGGGCAGCCACAGCTTCTCTGGAAAACCGGTGCCAGGGCCTCACCACCATCAAAGTCAAGAATTCCTTCCCAATATCCCATCTAAACCTACTCTGGCAGTGGGAAGCCATTTCCCCTTGTCCTGTTGCTCCATCCCTTGTCCAAAGTCCCTCTCCAGCTCTCTTGGAGCCACTTCAGGTCCTGGAAGGCCACAGTAAGGTCACTTCAGAGCCATCCTCAGGCTGAACAATCCCAGCTCTCCCAGCAGAGCTGCTCCATCCCTCTGCTCATCCTGGTGCCTCCTCTGGACTCCTTCCAGCAGCTCCAGCTCCTCCCTGTGCTGGGACCCCCATGCTGGACAAGTGCTTCAGGTGGGGTCTGATGAAGCAGCACAGAGGGGTGGAATCACCTCCCTCAACCTGTTGCCCACACCTCTGGTGGAAACGCCAGTTTCCCACATTCCTTTGAAGGTTTGCACTCATTACACCCATTTTGATCCCCCACCCAGCCTCCCCTGTCTGGGCTGGGGTCCTGCTCTCCACAGGTGGGACCCTTCAGAGCCAGGCACCAACCCAGATGTCCTTTTATTCCATCCAACCCCATGCCGTGGGTGCTTTGTAAAGAAGGAAATATAGTTTGGAAATGTTACTGGTGCCTATTTTTTTTTAATCAATTAATTCTAATTAGGTGCATTCTGCCTGCAGGAAATATCAGTTGCTGTCTGCTTAGCACAGTGTGTTTACCATGAACTCTATTAAAATGCATAAAAGAATTATATTTCAAAGAGGTGTTGCCTATACTAAGCCTATTAACGGCACACAGGGTTTTCAATGGTACGAATTAAACAGACAGCTTTTATTCCTAACATCAAATTATTTATACATTAAATATTTAATGCATTGACAGCAATGTAAAGCAGGCCCTCTCAGCTCACTGGTCCATGGCTCAGATTGTTTAGGTTTCACATCTGTCATTACAGCTGTCAAATTATTTTATTTATTCCAGAAAAAAAAAATGGTGAGAAAAGCTGACAACTCAAAGAGAGGAAGGAGAAATGCATCAGGTCCTAAACTGGTTAAAATAGAATTCAAAATCACTCAATCCCTCTAAAGTCTCTTTAGTCTAAAGACCCCCACACCCCAAAAGGTGGGGACATGTGAGACCCCACGAGGGACACGTGGCTGTGGGTCGCTGCATCTGGGCTGGAGCTGGGGCCAAAATTAAAGAGATACAAACAAAAAAAGAGCATGGAGAATCTCCTGAATGGAGAATGAGAAGCATTCCTGTCACTGCCCTCTGGCCCAGCACTGGGATCTGGCAGAATGTTTTCTATTACACTCCAACCCTGGTGTGTTCAGCAGCCCAAATTAAAGCTTCCCATTGAAATGCTTCTGTTCTCCCAAAGCCCAGATTAAGTGGGAGGCAGGATTTAACATGACCCACATCTGACGCCGGGGCTGCTGGTGCTCAGCTGAGCACAAGTGACAGGCCTGACTCCTTGCTGCCACTGTGGAGTTATTCACTTGTTCAAGGCCCTGTTCCTGGGTTCCCCTGTCCTGTCATTCCTTCAGCTCCTGTCTGATGGGCAGGCACAAGACACTGAACTTCCAGGCACCTTCTTTGTGAAACAGATGTTAACAAGGACAGTGACAAATTACCAGCTGGGGGTTTAGAACAGGCTACGGTGCTGACCCTTGGTTTGGCTGCTGAGGAATTGATCAAATTTTATTAATCAGCCTGCAACTCTGAAAGGCTCTTTGAGCGCTTCAGAGCATGAGACTGCTGAGGAAACCAGAAAAACAAAATCTCATTGAGGATGAAATAAACCACTTCTGAAGCTGAACAAGCTCCCTTTGGTACAGTGGCTGGTAATTCAGTTTCAGTGGTAAAATCAAAGCTGGTTTGGATCGATTTATCAGCTCTTCAGATGCCATCCTGCACGCACAACGCTGAGCACCTCAGAGGACACGCTGGTACAAACACCAAGCTGTCCTGGCTGTGCCACAGCAGCTGAACCAGTTACCCCTCCCCTCTCCTCTCCTCTCCTCTCCTCTCCTCTCCTCTCCTCTCCTCTCCTCTCCTCTCCTCTCCTCTCCTCTCCTCTCCTCTCCTCTCCTCTCCTCTCCTCCCTCCTCCTCTCCTCTCCTCTCCTCTCCTCTCCTCTCTTCTCCTCTCCTCTCCTCTCCTCTCCTCTCCTCTCCTCTCCTCTCCTCTCCTCTCCTCTCCTCTCCTCTCCTCTCCTCTCCTCTCCTCTCCTCTCCTCTCCGCCACCAGCCCCCAGAGAATCCTGCCCCATGCAATCAGAGCTTCCCTGGGTGCTGGGGTGGTGCCTTTGACCCCCACACTCACACCAGTGGGGTGGGGCTCACCGGGACAAGCCCAGCTCCATCACACTCACAACAGCCACTGCATGAAGGGCTGAGGTCAGGAGCCCAAAGCTCCCTCCAGTGGGGTCCCTTTTCCAGCCAGGGGACGCTTCAAACCCCTCAAAATCTGCACCTCCTTCTGGGACTGTGCATCCCTCCCCATTGGCCAGAGGAGGCTGGAAAGTAAAGAAGCTTTTGACTCATCTCCCCAAAGTCACAGGTGATGGCTCTGGAATGCAAACAAAACCAACCAGGAGCTAGGGAATGGCCCAAGGTCACCCCCTTTGCGCAGGGGACACCTCTGCTGTGTCATTGCTGGGTGGGACACTGCCTTTGGCTCACCAAGGGCCAGAGGGACACAGGTCCTCAGCTGCCTGTGACATCAGGACAAACTCCAAGTGCCACAGGACAGGAGCTGCACTTACCTGGAAGATATTGGAGAAGTCTCTGAGGTTGAAAACGTAGTGGAACTTGACAGCTGTGGGCAGGAAAGTGACAGCCACCTTCCGATGCAGCCCCAGGGCCAGGGCAATGAGCTGCTGGGCTGATTTTTGCACAGCCTCTGTGAAATTCCCGCTGGCCAGGTGCTGCACTAAGATGGTGCTGTAGATCCTGGACAAGGCGTCCTGATCTGGGTTGGAGAGGGCGAAGACACAGAAGTGACGCTGAGGAAGAGGAAGTGAGACATGGAAAGGTCAGAGAGATGGGCAACCACCTCCCAGGTCAGTGCCCTCTGGGGACTTGCTGTGGTTGGGCACAGCACTAAACAATCTCATCTGGGCTCCACTTCCCAGGAAAGGTTGTCCCAGGTGATCCTTCGAGGTCCCTTCCCATGTGGGATGCTCTACGATCCCATGATTTGCAGTTCACCAGAAGCATCTCCCCCTTCCGATTCCCCAGCAGAGGCCAGCTGGCAGGTGACACCTTCTGCTGGCTTGAGAAGGGGTTTTCAATGGCATTTCACTAGGGAAGCTCAGTCCACTGAAGAGCTGGAAGGTCTGAAGGTCTCACTGAGCCCAGGTGAAGCTCAGTCCTGTCTGTGGAAGGAGCAGCCCCCGGAAGCTGCCAGCTCCCAGAAGAGCTTTTGTTGATTTGGAACTTTTGTTGATTTTGGTTAGAAAAGACCTCCAAGATCATCAAGTCCAACCTTTGAACAAATCCCAAACCTTACAGTGAGGTGCCACATCTACTCGTTTTTGAACACTTCCAGGGTTGGTGACTCCACCACTTCCCTGGGCAGCAAGTTCCAATGCCTGACCACCAAAAGACTTTTGTGAACTATGGTCCAGCAGTAAACATCAGCAAGAGGAAGGTAAAATCCGCCTGTCTGAACCAGAACTTTTCCTGACAGTCATGTCCAGCTGGCTGGGAACTTGTGACATCGTCCTCCCATTGAGAGGAAACCCTAAGAAGGGAGGAAGGAGCAAGTCTGCTGCCTCTCCATCAGGAATTCCAGTCACTGCACAGATCCATGCTGCTTCCACTGATTGGATGACAGCAGGATCTGCCACAGGTTCTCCTGGAGCCCTGAACCTGAACAACCCACCCAAAATCAAGGCAGGGCTGTGCCTCCCATGGGGCAGGGCTTTACCTGGAGCCGGGGGTTGATGGTGAAGCTCCCCGCAGTGGGGTTCATGCAGGACACGTACTGGACATTGCTGATCTCCTTCAGGGACAGCCTGCTCCTGTCGTACCTTGGGGCACAGCAAAAGCCACAGATGGTGACCACAGCCAGGGCAGCCACCGCTGCTGTCCCTTGAGTGTCTCTGTGACTGCCAGAACCCTTGTGGCTTCAGGGGGTCACATCCTGCCCCTCTCCAGGGGACATGGCCCAGCACGCAGAGCCCTGCTCCCCGGGGGAATCCTGAAGATGACATTTCCACCAGCTGGCAATAGGTGCTGAGCAAAGCTCTCAGGTCAGACCCAACACCAGCACAGAAATTGTGGAAAATCACAGGAGTGACTCTGCTTTGGGCCAGGCTGCCTGCAGGGAAGGATGGGGGGCTGCTGCAGAGCCCTGAGATCACTGCTGGGGCCGGGGCAGCCCGAGGGGACAGGAGCTGCCCCTGTCCCTCCTCAGCATCCTGAGGGCTGCAAGAGCCCAGAGGTGCTGCTGAGAGTGGGGCAGGGATCCTGGGAGAGGACAGGCACCACAGGGTGTCCCCCACCACAGGGAATTGCTCACACACACCCAGAGCCCTCTTTTTGCCCAACCTCCCCAATGCCCCCAACCCCAAATTTCTGCTTCCACCCCTCTGTCCCCACGGCTGGGAAGTTTTTGTTCAAGTCCAGGCACACATACGGCGGAGGAGAGTGGGAATGGCTCCGTGTCCCTGCCTTGTTTTTCCCATGGGAGAGCTGTGAACATCCCTGTCCCAGCAGTGCTGTAAAACGCTCCCATCTCTTTCCGAAACACTGCTGCTGATTTTTCTACAAATTACCTCTGCCTGGAAAACGACTGCTTGCTGCTGCCTGACTGAAAACAGCATCAGGAGCTCACATCAGGGGCAGTCCATGGCCTCCCCTGCAGGCTCAGCCAGGCAGGGAGTGTTTGCTGGGGACATGGAACACCCCAGGGTGCACGATGTTCACCCAGAGCCTCCCTCTCAGCTCCAACACGGGACGGGACGAGGGCTCTGCACTGTGACTTCGCCTCAAACCCCATTCCCCACACCAGAGCGGGGCAAAAGGGTCTCAAGCCCAGCCCCAGCAGGCTCCTACCAGTGGCCATAGTCCAGGTGCTGCCTGAGCAGCGTGTGGGGCTGCACGGTCCCGTAGGCATCCACCTCAGGCATGTTCAGGTCGTCGATGAAGTACACGAGCCTCTTGGTGCCCGGAGGGCCGTAGTTCCTGCCGGCCTTCTTGTCCAGAGGCTTCTCCAGCACACCTGGAGGGGCAGGAGGGATGGGAGGGAGATGATTGCACAGCCCAGTTCTCTGCCTGCTGGCCCCAGAGGAGTCCCAGCCCTCTCAGCTCTGCCTGGGATGTTCAGGGCTTTTTGGGACGGCAGAGCTGCTGTCGGCACAGGACAGAGGCTGTTCCCAGGCCAGGGGCCCTGTCTGGTGCTGGCAGGACAGTGGCTGTTCCCAGACCATGCCTGGGAGCCCTGCAGGGCCCCCTTGGGCAGATTTTTGGTCCGACTCAACCCAAATCACCAAGTTTTCAATGCCTCCTTGCAAACAAAACACAGCAAAGTGTCTGCTCCAAGCCAGGTCCGCCTCAGAGCAAACATGAGCTTGTCATGCAAGATAAAGCCTTCTGCATCCCTCCAGCTTGTTTGTTTAAACTCAATCCTCCTGGCTGAGATCATCCTGATCCCTAGCACAGCACAGGGAGTTCCCTCCTCTGCCTGCATCCCCGAGCAGAGACAGCAGGGGCTCAGCGCTGGGATGGAACCAAGGAGGTGCTGGAGCACAAAGCCCACAAGGAAAGAAATTTTGTGAAAGAAAATGTTTTGGTGTCTTTTAGACAAAGGAAAAGGGTGGGTTTAGGGCCTGGACAGCTTTAGAACAATCAAAATAATATTGTATATTCAAATGCACCAAAGAGAATCGTAGAATGTCAGAATGGGTTGGGTTGGGAGGGACCTTAAAGCCCATCCAGTGCCACCCCTGCCATGGCAGGGACACCTCCCACTGTCCCAGGCTGCTCCAAGCCCCAGTGTCCAGCCTGGTCTTGGGCACTGCCAGGCATCCAGGGGCAGCCACAGCTGCTCTGGGCACCCTGTGCCAGGGCCGGGCACCCTCACAGGGAAGAATTCCTTCCTAATATCCCATCCATCCCTGCCCTCTGGCAGTGGGAAGCCATTCCCTGTGTCCTGTCAGGGGAAGGTCAGGTTGGACACCAGGACGAATTTCTTCATGGAAAGGGTGGTCAGGCCTTGGAAGGGGCTGCCCAAGGAAGTTTGGAGTCCCCATCCCTGGAGGTGTCCCAGGAATTCCTTAATTGGCACTCAGTGCTCGGGACAAGGTGGGCATTGGGCACAGCTTGGACTCGATGGTCTGGGAGGGCTTTTCCAACCTCAGGGACTCTGTGAGTCTCTTGACCAGACTGAAGAGCCCCAAACACCTCCAAGTTCCCTGATCCCCTCCCCAGCACTACCCAAACCTCCAGAAAACCCAACAAGACTCAATTTCAACACGAGCGCTCCCATCCCCACCCCCACCCAGTTTTAAGCAGGATCCCGCAGTAAGGGAGAGCACGGAGAGAAAACCTCTCATTTGGAAGCTCTGGAAAATTCCCATTTGTTTTAGCAGAACGGCTGAGGTTACGTGTTGCTCGAGACTGTAGCATTTTGGGAATATTTACAATGCTGGAGTGATATACACTGCTGCACAAAATGTTTTATAGGTTATTGATTCCTTTCACTGCAGCCTGAGCAACCTTTACCGCCTCAGGAAGGGGCAAAGCAAAGAGCAGCAGCTTTTCTCTGCCTGGATCCTGGGATGATTTTGATGCCAGGGGCTTTCTTGGAGACCATCCTCACTCCCAGGTGCTCCCAGCCCTTCTGGAGGTGGAGGCAGAATTTGTTTCACTGGCACAGTTTGGGGTTCTCACCAGCCCTGAAAGCAGCAGCATGGCAAGGAGCAGTCCTTTGGGATAACTGGGAATTTTGATAAAAAATTAGTGCAAATGCACACTTCAGCCATTCCTTATCAAGGGTGAAAGTTATTAAGGAAAATTTATATTCTGGGGGTTTTTTTCAGACCACTAATCTTTTAAAGCCCCATTTGTTTCCTGCTTGGGTGCCCTGCAGACAGCCTGGTTACCCACTAAGAATTCAGCTGTTTTCTTGCCACAGACACTTCTGCACAAAGGCACGAATTGTGCTGAGAAAAATGATGGATTTTCCCTCAGTGGAGTCTCTCTCCCCCTTCAATAAAACCACAATATTTGAAATTTCTGGTAACAAATCAAATTAAGTGTTTCAAATAAGCATTTAATTTAAATTTAATTAGGCCTTAATTAACATAAAATCAGCCCTTTTTGAGGTTAAACAAGGATGCAGGAGATTCATCACAGTGAAATGCAATTACTGGGGATGAAGTGACATGTTTGTGGAAGTTGCATTTCAATTCAAAGCCTATCCCACAATAATCCTGAAGGGTCCCTGCTCTGAGCTCCTGACACAGCCCCGTCAGCCCCTCAAACACTCACTGCACACCAGGCTTGGTGAGTGTGGATCCTCTCACCCTGATGGCCACAGAACCATGGAATGGGTTGGGTTGGAAGGGATCTTAAAGCTCATCTCATCCCACCCTCTGCCATGGCAGGGACACCTTCCACCGTCCCAGGCTGCTCCAAGCCCTATCCAACCTGGCCTTAGACATTCCTGGGATCCAGGGGCAGCCACAGCTTCTCTGGGGAAGTAGGAGATGAGCTCAGTTGGTCAGAGCATGGTGCTCATACTGCCAAGGTTGTGGATTTGATACCCAGATGGGCCATATCCTTAAGAGCTGGACTGGATGGTCCTTGTGGGTCCCTTCCAAGTCAGAATTTTCTGTGATTTCAGGACATTTAGGTTAAACCCAGCTGCATAAAGGAAGCAATTTGGTTCATAGTGACTCACAGTTGTAATTCAACTCAAAACAAAACCAGGTCGCTTTGTTAGTGGTTAATAAATAAATGTCAAATTATTTTCTCTCTTGTTGGACACCATTCCAAAATGAGACACCTTTCAAGAATTTCCTGCTTTTTCTTCATCTCTGCAGGCACTACACAGCAAAACTGACCCTACCTCAGTCTCAAACCTAATTTTTCACTGATGTGTCAAAACCCTCCTCAGCGATGTTCTTATGGACTTCCCTGGGGCCGGAAGTTCCTTGGGGGTCTGAGCCCCCCAAGTCAGCAAGCTCTGTGCCCCTGGGGAGGGGGTGTGGGACGTGCTCCATGGGCCACGCTGGGCTGTGGCAGGATGGGAGGACAGCCCCAGGAACCAGCCCTGGCTTCCAGCCTGCACATATCCACTAGCATCATCCTCACTGCTAATTGGAATGCAATTCTCATCATTGCACCCTGAGGACAGTTTGGATCCTCTCCAAGAAACCCACCCTATTCAGCACAGGCTTAAATCCCAGCATGTTAGAGACACACTTCAAGTCAAATATAAACTGTAAAAAATGCAGCAGATTGAAGCCTGGGCTTTGGCACAGCCCTGAAACAGAGTGGTGGGGTTAAGAATGCAAATTCTCAGGTTGGAAAACGGCATCTCCACAAAACCAGGGCTCTGCTGAGCAGAGAGTTTCACTGTGGGGTCGTGGGTGTGCCCACAAACGGCACGGGCAGCTCACCCACGGTCTTTCCTTGAGCACATCCCGCTCCAAACCCCAATGGATGTGCCAGGAATGTCACAGAACCACAGAATGAACCAGGTTGGAAAAGAACTTTGAGGTCATCAAGTCCAACCTCGAGACCCAACACCACCTTGTCACCCAGACCATGGCACTGAGTGCCACTTCCAGGCTTTGTTAAACACCTCCAGGGACGGTGACTCCACCACCTCCCAGGGCAGCCCATTCCAACGCGCAACCACCCCTTCTGTGAAGAAATTCCTCCTGATGTCCAACCCCGGTGCAGTTTAAGAGCCAGCCAGTGGCTTACCTTGCAGCATGGCTGAGGTGGTGTAGTAGTTCAGGGGGATCTTCTTCACCAGGTACCTGTCGGTGTCCAGGGAGCAGAGGGTGTCCCCCAGCAGCACCGACTTGCCCGTGCCAGCCGTGCCCACCAGCAGCACGGGGTGCTGGTGCTGCAGCAGCCTGGCCACCAGGAACCTCACCCGAACCGTCTCGGCCGTGGGCACCAGGCAGGCCTGGGGGGCACAGCAACCTGGTGAGTGCCCCAAGCCCTGCCACCACCCCACAGCCACGTCCCAGAGCCAGGAATGGGTAAGGTGACCCCTAGGGAAGGAATGATCCACTGCTGCCAGACATTAGAGTCCATCCTTCCAGGTGAACCCCTGGGAGCAGTGTCTGGATCTCCCCACAAACTCACACCTTGCTAAAACAGTGATTATTTTTACAAGTCATCTGCTTGCTGTGGTCCTTCTGAAAGGATAGACAACTGGTGACCACCACTCACTACCCGAGGAACTCTTTATGTGGCCCAAACACAAACCAATCTCTATTTGCAGCCACGCAGAGTGACAATGTGCCATGGTGTCTCAGAGGCTTTGTCCCTGCTCTGTCTCACCACATGTCCCTCCACCCTACACCCTGGGCACAGCAGCTCCCTGCCCCTGCTGTTTAGAAGATGGATGGAGGTTGTGCTGTTACAGTCAAAGCCCAGCAAAAAAGATGGGTAATTGAGTTTTATCCCCTGGAGAATTCCATCAGTGCCTGACCTTTCACCAGGCTCCAGTGAAACACCCACGTTGGGTCACTAAAACACAGCCCCTCCTGCAGCCCAGCAGCCTGCTGGGGTCACCTACCTGCAGTGGCAACTCTGGGTCAAATTCAAACTGGGGAATAAGTTTAGACCAAGGCTCAAACTTCTTTGTTTCCGGATCAATGTAAAAGTCAAAGACCGTGCCCTGAGAAGGAAACTTGATCGTCTTGAATTCTGCCACCCACCACTTGCTGAACTCCACTCTGTAGTCCACAAGCTGCCAAAGAGAGGAGAAAACAGGCAAATCTGGAGAAATTCATTAGAGATGGAGAATGCTATTTATCCCAGTCCACCAGAGTGGGATTATGCCTTAAAATATATTCCACAGCATAACAATATTATCCTTTTTCCTATTATTAAGCCTAATTTTTCACTTTCTTCATTTTTTCCTCATCACTCCTATTTATTCCCCTAAATAATTCATCCTCTGTGTTGATCACTCCTGGTATGCCTGCGATCAGACAGATGGATCAATTTGAAAGAGAGAAATACGTGCCTGTGACTAAACAGACACTTGATTGATTTTTGGTGCCTACTTCTTCCAACAGACAAGGACACCACATCCATCTCCATCCACGGCCATGGGTAGTCAGAGCATGCATACCAAATCTCTTCCTCATAAATCACACTGCCCTGCACACACTCAGTTGTTGCTTTCTGGCCTCTTTTCAAGCAGGAGCAGCAGGACTGCAGCCCCCAGTGCAGCAAAGCATGGACAGGGACTGCTCCTGTGGCTCAGCTGTTTCCGTGCTGCCACAGAGCCCAGCAAGCCCCTGCTTTCCTGCCTTTCCCCATTCTCTCTTTCCATGCATGGGGATTTTGAAGCGTCTGAACTTTGTTTTGGGAGCTGGGGTGACAGTTTTTGCTTCAGATACTGTCAGGATTTGCAGAATGTGCTTAGTCCCCTTCCCTGCCTCAGGTCTCCCCTATGAAACTGGGCCAGTCGCTGTATGAACCCTTCCCACGCCGAGCACAGGGACTGCAGCCCTCAGCCCTGGGGAGAAACAGCGGGGGAAGGAGGGGGAAAGTGCTGCTAAAAAGATGTCTGGGAGAGAGCAGACGCATCACTGAGCCAGTTTTAGCAGCACAGTTTGCTCCTGGGGCGTCTCTATTAGGTCTCTCCTCCCCACAACCACCTCACGGGCTTTCCTGGGACCAGCTGGGACCTTGGACTGCTCAGCCTCCATCAGGAAACCTGGCTCTGAACTGAGTGTCCTCTGCAAAGCTCCCTGAGGAGCTTTCATCAAAAGACCAGAGGACTTGAAAAACACAGTATTAGCATCCAGGATTTTACAGTCTTGTGCTACCCAGAGAGCCAGAATGGCCGTAATCGCCTTTCTCCCGTTGTCACAACTCCTCAGCCCGGCAGCAGAGCAGGGATGTGCAGCGCTGCTAAAAGCTTCCTCCCAGTGCTGCTGGGAGGGGCTGCCCACCCCGCTGAGCCCTTCAGCGGGGCAGTCCCAGCCCGAGCTCTATCGCCAGAACGGTGTCGAGCTCAAACTGCTTCCTTAACAAAAACCCCGTATGGATTTCTGCTAATTTCAGAGCCTGGAAATGGCAAATCTATCATCTGTTTTTATAGAGGGGCCCCGCTCCCCACCAACAAATGCTGAGCAGTGGGAAGCCTTCCAGCCCGTTTCTCCTGACATTTCAGCAGCAAAAGGTCACCAGGAAGGGCACCTTCAGCAGGGAGCAATAAACAGCTTTTATATTGGATCATTTTTCATCAGGCTCCCCCTCGCTCGGACGCTGTGTGCTCACGCTCTCCCTCCCTGACATTTACAGAGCAGCACAGGCAGCAGCATCCAGCATCCTCCCAGAGGGATGCTGAGCCTACTCCCAGCTCCTCCTGCCACACCCCCAGCTGTGCCAAGGCCCTGCCATGCCAGGACTAACTGCAATGGCACGGAAATGCCACGTCCCAGTGCCACCGACCATGCTCCAGCTGACCCGTGAGGGACTGAGGCAGCAGCTCCTGCTGCTGGGCAAGGCCCAGCCGTGCTCCCCAGGCTTGGCTGGGCTGGGCTTTTAAGTCACCCTGCACTGGCAAAACCAAGGCTGTGGTTTTCCCAGCTGGCACATGGGGAATGGAGGGTTAAATCCTCCACAAGGACCAGGAAAGCTGGTGTTGAACTCCATGGCCTTGGGGTGATGGTGGCACTAAGGGAGCACCACGCTGAGCTTGGCCAGTGTTTATCCCTGAAATACCTCCTGCCCTGCCCTGCTGAGCACCCCTGGCTCGTGTCATTCTACCAGCCAGCTCTCATCATCCCCCTGTTATTATTAATCCTGTGTTTAATAACAGCCAGTGGTGACAGAGCTGGTTTGTGCCACAGAGCCCAGCATTTGCCTGCACAGTCCAATGGCTGGGGAATGCTCCACTGATGGATTCACCTGATAAATCCATCTTAATTTGATCACTTTATGCATATTCACAACTTCTATAAGTTAATATTTCTCCCCAGTGAAATGTTTTCGCATGAGCAAACGCCCTCCACCTCCACCCTGTGACCTCCCCCAGCCATTTTCCAGTGTTACCACCTGGATAATGAGGTCTTTCATGAAAGGGATGGTTTAGTTCAGGTCTTCAGGCCAAACAGCATCACTGACACAGCTTTAGGCCAGGAAAAGTGGAAAAAAGTAGGAAAAAAAAGGCAATAAAAGCCCTCTTGAAAGATGCTGATATGGCACCTCCTTTCTTACCTGGTCCTGAAACATGGATCCCCCAAAGGCCCAGACAGCAGCAAAGACAAAGTAAAGTTCATAAAGCTCCTTGGGACAGTCAGGAGGGGTGTTCTCCTCTGTCAGGAGGCATTCCAGGAGGTAGCACAGCATCTGAACCATGCTCTGCTCAGGAATGGGAATAATCTTCTTAAATCTGAGGGATGGAAATTGAAAACATAATTGGGAAATATAATTGGGTGAAGCACCAGGGTTGCTCCCAGCCCAGGAAAGCAAGGCAGGGAGGCTTTGCCAGAGCATCAGCATTTTCCTTGTCAGCAGTGAGTGTCTCATTTCCTGGAAAAGCACTAAGGAGAACACTCATCCTCTGCCTGGACCCGCTGGCACTGGCACACACACACGTAATAACAGCAATCACAAGTTTCAAGCATTTAAAAACTTTGATCCTCTTGAAAAGAAGTAAAATGGAGGAGTTGCTAAAGGCGACGATTTCCTGCAAGCACAAGGAGTTCAAAAGCGGTCAAATAGAGGAGTAATAAAATAAAACCTTTCATCTTGCCATTTTACATTCGTTTAAGCTACACTTACAGAATTCCAAACTAATATTGTAGCAGCACTGAAGTCCTCCATAAAGTAATTAGAGCTATTTGAAAGGTTGGTTCTACAATTTCTGAATTAAGCAAGCTCCCAAAATACTCCGCTCGGGGCTGGTGCAGCTAATCCTGGGGATTTCATGGTCTGACAATTGTTCAGCAGAGAGGGCTGCAGATGCTCCATGGGCTTTGCTGCCAACAGCTTTAAAGTTTGGGCACCCGGAGAGCAGCTCCCCAGCAAGATTCTCCATTCCCAGTCCCAAGGAGCAAGACTTGCACTGCAGCAGCTCCTCCTGACACCCCTCGGGGGCTGCTGGTGCCCAGGTTCAGTTGTACACTGACTTTTCTTCTTTTTCTTTTTTTTTTTTTAATGAAACTGCAGGTATGGGGAGCAAGCAGAGGATGGAGAATCATAAAATCACGGACTAGTTTAGGTCGGAAGAGACCTTTTAAACGCCATGGGCAGGGACACCTTCCACTGTCCCAGGGCTCTCCAAGCCCCATCCTTGGGCACTGCCAGGGATCCAGGGGCAGCCACAGCTTCTCTGGACACCCTGTGCCAGGGCCTCCCCACCCTCACAGCCAAGAATTTCTTCCTAATACCTAATCTAAATTTCATCTTGTTAAACCATCACTCCTTGTCTATTTGCCATGTTCAGTGGTCAGTGTCCAGCCACAAAACACGCCCAGGCCAGATGCCCACAGATGAACTCAACTGTGCTCAAATGCTTCAGGAAAGAAATCCAAGAGAGGACTGCCTCTGGAGCAATCCCACCCTCTCACAGCAACACCAGCTTCCTGCTCATCCCCAAGGGGCAGGAAAAGATGTGGGCAGAGGATAAAAGAGGAGCTGCTCTCTCCATCCTCCACACTTTCTTCCAGCAGTGGTCTGAAATCTGCCCTACTGAAACATAACTTGGGCAGTGAATTCTGCTCTGGCCTGACACCTCAGGAGACTGGAAAGACTTTCTCTTTAGGATCTCCTGGATTTACCTTCCAAGAGATACAGAACTGATACAAGCACAGGAACCATCAAATCAACATCCAAGGAGAACCAGAGCAGACCAACCAAGGACGGGCAGGAGTGTCAGCCACCCCCTCACCCCACTGAGCTTCCTGGAGCTGAAACCAATGACACTCAGGGCTCCTGGGGACCAGGAGGACACTGGGCAGCCCTGGAGCACAGCCCCAGCACAGCTGGTGTGGGAGGTGGTGAGTGACTGCCTGCCCTCTCCAGCAGAGACACAACCACCCCTGGTACCTGGTTCTGAGGGTGTCCAGGCACACGGGCAGGTACTTGTCAAACAGAATGGTCAGGTTGGCTCTCTCAGACTGGACCTCTCGCCGGTCAATCCAGCTGCTCACAGGGGGATTCCAGCCCAGATCCGAGGGACTGATGTACAGGATCCCTTGAGGTGCAGGAGAAGAGACAAGAGTAAGGACACAGAAGATAATCTCCCATTTTCCACAGGAAACTTTCAGCTACTGAAACCCCGTAAAATACACCTGGTCCCTCATCACCTGCCCCCTCCTCCTGCCCCACTGCAGAGGGGAAGAAGGAAGAGATGCAGCTCAGGAAACCAGGACAGCTGTCATGACTCTGCCCCAAATTCAGAACATGGTGTTGCCTGAGCCACGTTATTGCTCTGGGCCCCAGGCACCAGGGAAAACACCTTCATTCCCCGTTCCCATGAACAGATCCAAAAGATCATGAGTTCTTTGGGATAGAGACTGCTCTCTCCTCATCAGGCCCACCCAGAGATATGCAGGAGTGCTCTCAGCAGTGCTGCAGCCATGACCCCACAGCAGCAGTAGGAACACTCGGAGTACACCCCCAAAATGATGCCAGCTCCCCACGTGGGCTCAGGATCCTCCATGTGTCTGTGTGCTGCAGGAACACACCCTGCACACCACGGGCAGCTGTGCTCCAGGCTGGGAGGTTTCAAAGGGACACCAAAACACCGATTAACAGCCCCAGATGCCACTTGCTGCACGGTACAGCTCGGGTGGGACTCACCTGCCCGGGACACGGTGGCCGGGGTGGCCGTGCGCAGGTGGCTGATCTCGAACAGCAGCCTCATCGTGGGGTTCAGAGGGATCCTCTCGTTGCTGGCCAGGGTCAGCACCTGCATGTGCAGACAGACAGACAGACAGACAGATAGACACACAGCCTGGAGCTCTCCCAGGAACAGGAATGAAGAGCACTCGGCACTGCTGGGCTTGGCTGCCCAGCCCAGCTCCTCGAGGCACTGCAGCTCTTGGGCAAAGGGCTGCAGCCCCAGCAGGACAAGGGGAGGATTCTGCCCCTGTACCCCACTGGGACCCCACCTGCAGAGCTGCCCCAGCCCCGGGGCCCAGCACAGGAAGGACCTGGAGTTGCTGGAGAGAGTCCAGAGGAGGCACCAGGATGAGCAGAGGGATGGAGCAGCTCCGTTAGCTCTCAGACAGGCTGAGAAAACTGGGGTTGATCAGCCTGAAGATCTGGGGTGACCTTACTGTGACCTTTTGGTACCTGAAGGGGCTCCAAGAGAGCTGGAGAGAGACTTTGGACAAGGGATGGAGTGACAGGACACAGGGAATGGCTTCCCACTGCCACGGGAAGGGTTAGGTGGGATACTGAGAAGGAATTGTTCCCTGGGAGGGTGGGGAGGCCCTGGCACAGGGTGCCCAGAGAAGCTGTGGCTGCCCCTGGACCCCTGGCAGTGTCCAAGGCCAGGTTGGACAGGGCTTGGAGCAACCTGGGGCAGTGGAATGTGTCCCTGCCATGGCAGGGGTGGGATGGGATGAGTTTAAGGTCCCATTCTCTGGTGCCATGACAGGATTTCTGACAAGAATTAGAATCTTCCACAACCCAGAACCCAAACCACTCCCTGAGAGTGGGGAAAAGGTACAGAATTACGTCCCTACCCTATTTTCAAAGGGCCTGAAGTTATGATGAGGACATGTGCGATTACTCACGAGCACAACTCTCCAGAAAAGGGCAATTCCAATGAAAACAAGCTCTAAGCTGTTTCCCTCATGCACCATTGCCTTTTTGCAATATTGTTTGGTGTGTCTGAAGAAACCCAACTGCATTATTCCGGGAGCATAATTTCCAGCATCTGCATTTCTCCCAGGCTGAATCACACCCGAGCAGGAATGCCTGCTTCTTTACCTTATATCCATTACCTTATTATCATCCATCACCGTGTTAAGAGATTCAATCCACATCGGATCAATATCTCCATCCAGTACCATCCACTTGGGACCATCATGTGAGATGTTGGCCAGCTCTCTCATGATTGATGAGAACAGTCCTGGGAGGGAGACACCAATGTGCTGATGAACATTGAAGTTGTCACCTGCTCTAACAGATTTTCCCAGCAACTCCCTAAAAATTATGCTTTTCCCTTAAACATTCATAACTCTTTGCATCTGGACATGGATAATACCATGCAATGATATCTGCTTTGAAGAAAAAAAAGCATTATCAGAGTTATTATCATTGAGAATGACTGTGGACCTACATGAGCTTCATTCCCACTGAAAATCATAAGGCACAGGAAAAATGCAGAGCAGATACTCAGAGAAAAAAAAAAAAGGCAAACTACACAATGCAGAGAAAACCATCTGAACATGCCTTGAAAATTCTGATTTTTTTTCTCTTTATTTCATTGTCTTGAAGTATATCGGGGAAATCAAGATTCTTTAAACACTGAGTCATGGCTTTAGTGAGACTGAGGGGAGAACAAGCCCAGACTGACATTGAGTGACAGAACAAAATATCAGTAAAATCAAGGAGACAGAGAGGATACAGAGTCTCGGGGGGAGTAAATAATGAATGTTAAGAAGAGCGAGAAGCTGGGAACAGAGCAGAAGTACTGCAGGGCAAATGAGAGCTCACAAAACCATCACTCTCCTCCACACGAGGAAATACCTAGGGAAAGGCTGGTCTGCATGAAGGAACATCAGGCAAACACTAAAACCAGCCTGTCTTGTGGTGAATTGTGACAGGAGTGCTTTTTGTTTCTCCAGGACAAGCCATTCCCTCGGGATCCAGGTCAGGAACAGCCAGTGGCATCACATGACGGGAGCACAGCTTGTGCACAGCTAATGCAGAACAGCTCGGCTGACTCAGGTACCACATGGGGTCAGCAGTAACACCCCCCTGGCTCTGCCTGGACTCCGTTCCTCACGCTGGACACAGCCTGGCACCCGCTCCAGCACCGGCAGTGGCAGCAGCAGCTCCTGCCTGAGAGCATCACACACCATGGCAGCAGCTGGAGGGAAGTACCCCTCTCCCAACCTCGGGCATCCACACCACAAGAGAGGTCTTGGGATTTGAAAGAAGAGTTTGGTTCTACAAATAACACTTTTAGGACTCCCTTGTGGGATCTTTTCCCACCTAACATGGACCAACTTTTCAGCTGCTGGCAGTGAGATGAGTGACAGGATGAACTCGGGAAGAGGAAAAGGAGCTGATCCATAAGGGGACACGTCCTCTCTTGTCAGGCTGTGCTGAAAATGGCCTGGCTGGTCTTTGACGTCAAGGAACAACATTTTCAGGAATGGTTAATGCAGAAGATATCTGCCTTGAGCCATCAGAGAGGAGTCCTGTAAGTTCTCTTGAAACCTTAGAGGACTGAGAACACTGGACCTGCCGATGTCCCTCCTGCTGTCCAGTCCCACGCACAGTCCCTGATCCACAATCCCCAATGTGCAGTCCTCTCTGCAGGGTGCTGGATGCATCCCACGCTTCCCTCCATCACTTTGATTCAGGGTCCCCAATCATAATTGAAAAGAAATTAACCCTGGCACCGGAGCAAAGCAGGCGCCAGGGGAGGTGGTGGCAGCTCAGCTCCTGAAGACCTCTGGCCGAGGATGATTTGTGGAGCCGTCCTCCCTCACCTCCCCCACGGCTCCCAGGACAGCCACACATGGAAATCAAAGCTGCCTTTCTGGGTTAGTCACAGCCCAGCGTTTTCACTCCACATCTCTGTAAACCTTCAGCAG
The DNA here is from genome assembly GCA_026261815.1 of Monarcha castaneiventris obscurior. Lineage (NCBI taxonomy): Eukaryota > Metazoa > Chordata > Aves > Passeriformes > Monarchidae > Monarcha > Monarcha castaneiventris. Next base: position 870,935 of record JAMPIT010000493.1, read on the forward strand.
GTTTTAAATGCTCCTCTTATCCTCCTCAGAAGCAATCAGGATCAACAGCCTGGCAAACGCCATGTGCCAGAGATCAGGCAGGGATATTTAGTGGAAAAACACCTCTCAAAGGCTGCTGGGACTGTCCAGCCATGAAAACCTGGCGATGGCACTTTTTGGGGCACCCCAGTGCACAGCACAGGGCAGGAGGGAACTCTCTTTCATCAGCAGCCCGGCCCCAAAAATCAACCTGCCCCAGTTAGGAACTGGGAGGTGCTGGTGTTAGTGGACATGATAATTATCCTTACAGCAAAAGGATAAGTTCCCATTGATGACCAAAAATCTATGACACCCTACACGTCCTTCCAACAGCTGCTGGGAGCAGCAGCTGGGCTGTGAGACCTGCACAGAGAACCATAATCCTGCTGCCACTCAGGAGGATCATGACAAATACCCTTTTTATCTCCAAATTCAGGCAGGAAATGACATTTACCATCTTTCCACTCCCTCGTTGCTGGGTTAATGATGCCGAAAAGCTCGTCGTTGGTGACGGCCTTGGGGTTGAGGTCTGTCCAGACAGGACGGCGCTTCATCCTCTGGTAGGTCCTGTGCAGGGACCTCAGCACCTGAGACTTGCCCGTGCCTGCAGAACCCACCACGAACACGGAGTGCCGGACACTCAGCAGCTCCTCCAGCTGCACCACCTGGGGAAACACCCCCAGAGCACAGACAAAGGTGCCAAACTGAAGTTCAAACGTGCAAAAGCTGGTCAAGGGGAAAGAGGACCCATGGCAGGGGGTTGGAATGAGATGTCCTTTAAGGTCCCTTCCAACCCAAACCATTCTATGAAATTAGCTCTCATTGGGCCTCTTCTGTAGAAATTTGTGACCCAGAGACACAAAGGGATTTAACCCCGAGTTTGGCCTGACCACTCTAACCATGATGGGTGAAATCCTGAGCAGGCAGGCAAACCTCCAGCACTGTGTGACAGCCCCCAGCCAAGGAGGCTCTGCTCTCCGAGGGCTGCACGTGCACGAGCCTACAAGAGTTGGTCTCTGAAAATCCAGGGAAGAGCTCTGGCTTTAGGAGCAGCTGCAACTGCATCACACCCTGTCTGCAAGGGGAATATTGTGGCTGCTCCATCCCTGGAAGTGTCCAAGGCCAGGTGGACAGGGCTTGGGAGCAACCTGGTCTAATGGAAGGTGTCCCTGCCCATGGCAGGGGTTGGAACGAGCTGAGCTTCAAGGTCCCTTCCAACCCAAACCATTCCATGATTCTGTGATTGTGCAGAGCCCTCTTTGAAGAAACAAAGATGGTTGAGAAAACCCAAGTGAGCTGATGCTGGTGTAGGTAGAGCAGAATATCCCTTGGTCTTACTTTGAGCACAAAGTTGTCCTCAGGCTGCAGCCAGAGCTCCAGCACAGCCTCCTTCACCACCGCCTCGAAACCTGGGTCACGCTTCCGAGGCACATCCAGCGCAGGGAACAGGTCCCCAATCAGCCCCATGAACACTGGCACATCATCTGTCACAATCTTGGGGATGTTAAAGTCCCGGAGGGAGCGCATCAGGACCTGCTCCTCGGGTCGCTCCGGGTCCGCGCGTTTGAGGGAGCCGGCCACCACCAGCACTGACTTGATGGCCCGCAGACCCCAGTCGTAGTGATCCTACATGGGGGGTGGGGAGAGAGAAATAAAAACAGGGATGGGTTTGTGCACAGGCAGTACCAGCACAGGGGCAAGAACCAGCAGCCCCAGCTGCCTGACCAGTCAGCAATGGAAATGCAGCCAAACCCATTATCTGTGTCATGGCCAGAGACATCCACCAGCCTGAGTCAGCTGGTGTCCATTTCAGAAGGTGAGCTTCCCACCAGGGACAGTACCAAAGAGTCAAATATTTCAGCTGTTCATGCCATCACATGGGCTCAGAGCTGGCACTAAGTCAGCAGGAGGACTTGCACTTTGGGACCTAAGCACCTAAACCCTAAAGCAGTTTGCTTGGCCTTTGTGCAGGTCAAGCAAGGCCAGCCAGAGCCCTGGATCTGCAGGAGCTACTGGGGTGAAAGGCCTGCTAGTCCATTCTGAGGCCTCAAACACCCAAATTTCTCCATCCTGTCCATCCCCAGGTTACCAGGCACATTTGGTCCTGGGCACAGTCCACCACGAAGGGGCAGGGAAAGGAAAAGGGGCACTGCTGAAAAGGAATCCTAAAGAGGCATGAGAGGAGCTCAAACCAACTAGCAAGTCCTTCTATTTCTGCTCCAGAGCCTGCAGAGCACAGCCCAACAGCTTGACTGCTTCATGTGGGAGGCCACAGCTCCCACAGGGCCTCCAGCTGCATAGCACAAAGCTGTGACAAGGCAGAAACCCACCCAAGCTCAGGCTGGCACAGCCAAGATCAGGTTTTCCATCTGGAGCCCTGAATCAACTCACCACCAGCCCCAGCTTTGATCCACGCAGATGATGACAAATTAAAATCTGATTAACCAGAGTTTTGCACTCGAAGTGACCCCACATGGTCAACACTTGACATGAAAGAGAAGCATTTAGTTGGACTAACAGAGGAACAGTCATCGCGAACTCCTCACAGGCAGGAGAATCAATAGGAACTGAGAGACTGAAAAGCAAAGGGTCACTGAACACTGCCCCAACCACGGTGGCATTTGAAAAATCTCACTAATGCAGCTGGTCAAGTGCTTTTGTCCCTGCAGATCCTCTGGGAGAGTAGTCTGAAAATGCCATTGCTCTGATGATCACAAACCCTCCCTTCTCCCAGCAGCTTCCACAAAGGCAGTCAGTAAATAAAAGCTGTGACGCTTCAGCTGTGGAGGTGCATGGCAGAGTGTCCCATTCCTGATCTGGGGGATCCAGAGCACAGCAGAGGGCTCACCTGCTTGGACAGGAGCTCCTTGCAGAGCTGGTACAGCGTGATGAACTTCCTGGCTAAGGCCCGGGCCTCAAGGAAGCCCTCGGCCACCAACATAATCTCACAGATGAGCTCAAAGTCCGGCACAACCATGGCACAGGGCCTAGGGAGACAGGCAGGAAAGGATTGCAGAGCAAGTGTTGACTACAGAGCTCAAGGGCCGTGGATTTGTATCTTTTTTTTCCAGGTCCTCTCCAGTGAGATGCTGGAGACCTTCCCGGTCTGCCCACACTGCCTTTCCCATGGCACAGGACAGAGCTCCCTTGCCCTCCCTGTGCATTCCCTGATCCAGGCTTGGTGCACAAGGCTGAAACCATCTGTGAATCCCCAATGCAAGAGAATTTCCCAAGAAAATGGAGCCAAACCTGGATGTTCCAAAAGAAAATCTCTGCCAGTCTTATTACACTGGTCACAAAACCTGACCTCGACTCACCTGAAGAGAGCTTTTAAATTCTCAGGCAGCTCGGTTCGTCCTGCATAACCAGGGTTCATGGTAATGAAAATCCCGACTGAGGGGACTAAGTTAATGTCTTCTCCAAGAAAATTGAAGGATTTCTTCTTCTCCCGTATTGCATCCTGCACACTCCTCACCTGGGAACCAAGGCAGTGCTTAGTGCTGGTGCTCAGGAATGAAAAACCCCAGACAGTAGTGCTGCCCTCCCTGCACTTGGCCCATGGCAACTGGGGCTTATCACTGCTCTGGTTTGGGTTTTTACTGACCATATAAAGCTTTATAAACTGCTTGGGGTAAATCTGTGTGTCTCCCATCACAACCCAACTCTGACAAAGCAGAAAAGAGCTGAAGAGACTGGGCAGTCAGACTGGAAGGAGTTGCAAGAATTTGCTTCATAAGACACGGATGGATGTGGGTGAGGGGAGAAGGAAATGCCTCCAAAGCTTCCTGGATCTCACAGCAAAAACCCCGTAGCCTAAACCAGCTCTTCAACTTCCCAGCCTCACAGGAGGCCAGAGCTGCAGAGGAGATGCAGGGCTGTGGAGGCACCCAGAGCACAACCAACACCCACAGCAGCCCCAAGAGTCTGCCCTGATTCCCCCCACGCTCCTTCACCCCTCCTCACACGCTGCCCTTCATGACAGCCCAAAACTCCTGTGCTTGCTCTGTTCCTTGAGGACCTGCATTCCCCATAAAACTTGGTTCAATCGCTAACTGATCCCTTGAGATTGCTTTTAAAGATTTTGGGGACTTCAGTTGCTTAATTTAAACCCAAACCCACACGGCAGGAGCTGGAAGGCCTCCCCTGATACCTTCACTCACTGATATTGGCTGGCCTTTTCTATTTGCCTCATTGCAGCTTTGCTCTTCTCATCTCCCACTTTCCAAAGGGAGCGAGGCAACAACAGCCAGGCCAAACCACTGCCCACCTTCCATTGGATGGAGCAAGTCCATCACAGCCAGACCCTCCTTCTCCACCTTCCACTGGATGGAGCGAGTCCATCACAGCCAGGCCACCTCACTGTCCCCCTTCCATTGGATGGAGTGAGTCCATCACAGCCAGGCCAAACCCCTGCCCACTTTCCACTGGATGGAGTGAGTCCATCACAGCCAGGCCAAACCCCTGCCCACCTTCCACTGGATGGAGCGAGTCCATCACAGCCAGACCACCTCACTGCCCACCTTCCATTGGATGGAGTGAGTCCCTCACAGCCAGACCCTCCTTCCCCACCTTCCATTGGATGGAGTGAGTCCATCACAGCCAGACCCTCCTTCTCCACCTTCCACTGGATGGAGCGAGTCCATCACAGCCAGACCACCTCACTGCCCACCTTCCATTGGATGGAGTGAGTCCCTCACAGCCAGACCCTCCTTCCCCACCTTCCATTGGATGGAGTGAGTCCATCACAGCCAGACCCTCCTTCTCCACCTTCCACTGGATGGAGCGAGTCCATCACAGCCAGACCACCTCACTGCCCACCTTCCATTGGATGGAGTGAGTCCCTCACAGCCAGACCCTCCTTCCCCACCTTCCATTGGATGGAGTGAGTCCATCACAGCCAGACCCTCCTTCTCCACCTTCCACTGGATGGAGCGAGTCCATCACAGCCAGACCACCTCACTGCCCACCTTCCATTGGATGGAGTGAGTCCCTCACAGCCAGACCCTCCTTCCCCACCTTCCATTGGATGGAGTGAGTCCATCACAGCCAGACCCTCCTTCTCCACCTTCTACTGGATGGAGCAAGTCCATCACAGCCAGACCCTCCTCCACCTTCCACTGGATGGAGTGAGTCCATCACAGCCAGGCCACCTCACTGCCCACCTTCCATTGGATGGAGCAGGTCCATCACAGCCAGACCACCTCACTGCCCACCTTCCATTGGATGGAGTGAGTCCATCACAGCCAGACCCTCCTTCCCCACCTTCCATTGGATGGAGCGAGTCCATCACAGCCAGACCCTCCTTCTCCACTTTCCACTGGATGGAGTGAGTCCATCACAGCCAGACCCTCCTTCTCCACCTTCCACTGGATGGAGTGAGCCCATCACAGCCAGACCCTCCTTCCCCACCTTCCACTGGATGGAGTGAGTCCATCACAGCCAGGCCACCTCACTGCCCACCTTCCATTGGATGGAGTGAGTCCATCACAGCCAGACCCTCCTTCCCCACCTTCCCAAGGGAGCAGTTCCTTGCAGCCAATTAACCTCCTTGCCAGCACCACTTCAGCGAGAGAGGAATCTCTCTCTGCTCACTGCCCCAAACTTACTCCTGTTTGCCACCCTAAAGCCAAGCAATTAATGGAGTTTCTCCGTGTAAGGACCCGCAGGGACAGGAGCTGCATGACTAAGGCAGCCAATTAACCATCGCCATGGTTACCCACTAATAGCGGCGGGAGAGGCGATGATGGACTGACAGCCCTGCCGCTCGCTCAGACACCGCGCTCCAGCCAGGAGCCAGGGAATCATTAGCAATTGAGTCATAGCTGGGCTTCTTTTGTTCAGCTTCCCTTTTATTTAACATCCTCAAAGATGATTTTCAATGACAACTTTAAACTAGAAGCTGATGGAAGGGAAACGGAGAGGGAACGACACAAACTCCTGTACCCGCCTGGGACTTCTCCAGGACATCACATGAGGGATAATGATCAGAGAACGAGAGATGAGAGTGAGGGGATCGTGGAGGGGTTCAGAACAATTCCTTTGACCAAAACATTTACAGAAGTGTAGAAACTTCCAGGTTTTAGACCTTAATTTCTGCAATGCCAAGCCCCAAAGCAGGTCTAGGAAGAATTCAACACCTCAGTCAAACACTGGGATCCCAAAACCTGCACTAGCAGCTGACATTTGGGAACAAAAGAACTTTGATATTTTGGCAACTCAATTTTTGGCACTGAAGTCCCCCAAGACGCAAACCCTTCAGTTCTGCCCCTGTGGGAGCTGGCTGGGTCTGGACAGTGCAGCTGCACCCAGCTGCCACTCCAACTCCTCTGGCAGTCGATTTAACTGGCATTTTTAGGGGATTCCATTGAGATGTAGGATCTGGACAACACCTAGACCCAGGATGGAGGGAGGGAGGGAGGAAGGCAGGATGGAAGTCAGGCTTGTATTTATTCACAAACTTCTCACCACTTACCTGTACAGCAACCACAGAAAGGACCTCGACCGAGATCCTGTTAAACTCATCAAAACAGCCCCAGGCTCCTGTCTGGGAAAGGCCTTTGTAAATATTCCCACAAGACTGAAAAGAAAAAAAAATAAAATAAAATTACAAGAGTGAAATCACAAACTGAATCAACTCCAGCAAAAAAATGGATTTGATTTCCCTGCCTGTTTATTTATAGAAATTTACAGTCTATTGTGGATATTTAGAAAAGTGCAAGGGAGCAGCAGGCACAACTCAATTATAATATTTATAGCTCTGCACAGTTTGCCACTTGATTTGTTAATTGCACTCTCTCAACATCTCTGCACTCTGGTTCCATTTAAAGGTCACTTGGGCTGAGTTACCGATGGCCCCACTTCCACAAGAGACCTCAGCTGGATAAAATATGATCCAAGGCCACCAAACCCGCTGCCCCGAGGAGAGCACAGGGCTCAGCCCCACGACCCGGTGTTGGCCTCATCCCAGCAGAGGATCCTGAGAGAGCAGGAGAGGTCCCTCCCCGTGCCTGTGGGTGTGCCGAGAGGGAACGGATCAGCACAGCCTCAGGCTCGACTGAACAGGCCAGAATTCGTGCAGTATTTCATGTGGAATCTAACTCCAGGAGGGAAGGGAAAGGTGGAACAGGGCAGAGAGCACAGTTCAGGTCCCTTCCTCCTCCAGAACCTTGTGCAAGCCTTAGAGAAGAAAAGGCAGGAGGAGAAAAAGCTGTTCAGCAGGAGGGGAGGCAGCAGGGGTGTGAGGAGAGGGGATGGATCAGGGCAAGCCCAGCTGGATACTCCCATCCTGCAGGTTCCCCAGGCAGCCCCTGTTCAGGGGAGCAGTACCTGGAAGTCCATCTGCTCGGAGCAGTTGAACACGTACACCATGATGCCCAGGGCACGGCCCAGGTCCTTGGTGGTCTCCGTCTTGCCGGTGCCAGCAGGGCCCGCAGGGGCCCCGCTCATGGTCAGGTGCAGAGACTGGGTCAGGGTGATGTAACACCTGCACAGGACGAGGGAACAGGGGAAAGGGACTGAGCTGGGTGCCGCAGGTCGCTGAGGGGCTGCAGGGACACTCTGCAGAGCCCTGCGCCCTCCTTTGGGACAGCTCCGTGTGAGCATGGCCAAGCTGGAAGTCCTCCTGGGCATTAGCAACCACCTCTGCCCTGCTGTGACTTCTCCAGTGCATCACAGAATCATAAAGGTTGGAAAAGACCTTTAAGATCATCAAATACCATCATCAGCACGGCACCAGCACCTTGTTCACCACTAAACTGTGTCCTTCACTGCCACATCCACGCGTTTTTTGAACACCTTCAGGGATGGTGATTCCACCACTGCCCTGGGCAGCCTGTGCCAGGGTTTGACAACACTTCCAGTGAAAAAAATTTTCCCTATACCCAATCTGAACCTCCCCTGGTGCAACTTGATGCTGTTTCCTCTCATCCTGTCCCTTGTTCCCTGGGAGCAGACCTGACTCCACCCTGGCTGCCCCCTCCTGCCAGGGAGTTGCAGGGAGTGAGAAGGTCTCCCCTGAGCCCCCTTTCCTCCAGGAAAGCCTCCCCAGCTCCCTCACTGTAAAATCCCAGACTAAGTGAGAGTTGCAGCTCTGCCACCGGGTCACTGGGACACAGAGGGCAAATGAGAGGGATGTGGGCATCCCAAGCAAACCCCTCTTTGTCTGGCAGCTCAGTCTCCGCCGTGAGGGAGCTCCCCAGGGCCTCACCTGTCGGTCAGGGGGGTGATCACAAGCCGAGGGGTGTTGCCCAGGTACTCGTAGGAGTACAGGAACTGGGCGTCACAGATGTTGGCCCAGCAGTGCCTCTCCTCATCCGACCAGCGGTGCCGCAGCTGCGACAGCCACAGGAACGCCTGGGCACTGTCCACCTGCAATGTGCCACCAGCAGCGTCACGGCAGGGCACGGGGTGCCAGGCACACACAGCTCAGAGCCCAAGGGGGTGCCAGGCACACACAGCTCAGGGCCTGAGGGGGTGCCAGGCACACACAGCTCAGGGCCCGAGGGGGTGCCAGGCACACACAGCTCGGAGCCCAAGGGGGTGCCAGGCACACACAGCTCAGGGCCTGAGGGGGTGCCAGGCACACACAGCTCAGGGCCCGAGGGGGACTGCGAGGGAGCTGTGGCCAGCCATGGACTGGTCACTGCAAGGGCAGGGGCTGAGGAGCAGCGCTGCCCCGGCTCCCAAAGGGTGAAACCAAATGAGCCACAAATCTGTGCTCAGCCTGGCTGTTGCCCCCAGAAACACAGGGGAGGGTAAAGTCACAGCCCAGCACACCCAGGGCACCTTCCCACCCGCCTGCAGGGTGGGATATGAGACAGTGTCAAGGACAGAGTGATTAGAGAGGTGAAGCCCCTCTACTCTGGAGCTGGGAGAGCTGGGGATGCTCAGTCTGGAGAGGAGAAGGCTCCAGGGAGACCTTAAAGCTCCTTCCAGGGCCTAAAGGGGCCCCAGGAGAGCTGGAGAGGGACTGGGGACAAGGGCATGGGGTGCCAGGATAAGGGGCTTTCCACTGCCAGAGGGCAGGGTTAGATGGGATATTGGAAAGGAATTCTTGGCTCTGAGGGTGGTGAGGCCCTGGCACAGGGTGCCCAGAGAAGCTGTGGCTGCCCCTGGATCCCTGGCAGTGTCCAAGGCCAGACTGGACAGGGCTTGAAGCAGCGTGGGATAGTGGGAAGTGTCCCTGCCCATGAAATGAGAAGAGCTTTAAGGTCCCTTCCAATCCAAACCATCCTGGGAGTATATGAGGACAGGGCAGGGGTGTGGGACTGGTGGACAAACCCAAAGAGATTCCCTGTAGCCCCACTCTGGAGCAAGGAAGCTACAGAAAGAAAAGCCCAAATGCTTTTCCTCATGGTCACGTGTGCCCTGCTGAGCCAGGCATGATCCTGGTGCCTGTGCCTGCTCCGTCACTCCGTGATCTCCCTTTCAACGCCAGCATGGCCCAGGCTGGGCTGGGAACACCAACCTTCTGTGCTATCATCTTGGCCACCACGTCCCGCGCGTGCACGTCGATGGTGCAGATGGTCATGATCTTCTGCCTGTCACCCTTGGAGAGCTGCCCCAGCAGCATCGTCACCAGGGTGTTCAGCTGGGCCACCTGCTTCTTGTGGTACTCCCTCATGGCCTTCTCATAGCCTTCCTTCATCCTGGAGAAGGCCATGCCCACCTCAGCTGTCCACCAGATCTGAGTGCAGCACAGAGCCACCTGGGGAAACAGTGGCTCAGCAGCAGGGGAACACCAGGGCTGCCTTACTTTTGAGTATCTGACCCATGGGGAGATCAGGGATGAAGCACCCCTGCCATGAAATGGAGTATTTTGTCCTACAGTATCACAGCAGGCAGGAGAGCAGGGTCCACTTTACATCCATTGAAATCCCATCCCAGACACGTTCAGCAACTCCCCAGCAGTAAATGAGCCCCTTTCCCATGTCTGACCCTACGGGAGGCAGAGCTGGACACCACAAGGCTGCCAGAGGGGCATCCAAGGGGCTCTTTCCTCTCATCAGGCCTCGCCAACTTGTTCTCTCACCTCTCTGGGGGCAGGGGATTCCTGTGACCCCTGGGATGCACCCGAGCTGCATCCTGCCCGGAGCTCCACTCAGAGCACGAAGCTCAGCCTGGGAATCCATCAAGAGATGGCCAGGAGAAAGCAGAACTCGCCCTTCCTCCCTCCTGGACAGCACAGGCAGAAACATTCCCATCCACAGCCAGAGACCCCGCGGGGAGCAGGGAGGGCAGGACAGCAGGGGAAGCCCAGGTGCCCCCAGGAGCAGGGGCAGTACCTGGGCAGGGTGGTCAAAGAGCCACTGGTCCCTCGGCTTGTCCTCGTAGGCCGCCACAGCCACGCTCATCTCGTCCCTCACCGTGGCCCTCATGGTGTCCAGCAGGCGACTGAGCCACACCTCGACCTGCAGCAGGGATTAAAGCCCAGGAATGCTCCTGCTCCACCTCAGCAGCGAGGGATGGCAGGGAGTGGCACAGGCAGCTCAGCTCTCCAGCCAAACAAGCCCCAGGCCTCCTCCAAACCGGGGCACTCAGCTATTTCTGGGCCTGCAGGATCAGCGTCTCTTTCCAGACACCAGGGCAGGTTTTTGTGGAACTCCAGCTACAGGAGGAACCAAACTGAACTCCGCTGAGGAGCAATTTAGTTCCGTGTGTTCCAGCTCCAGGCCATGACAGAGTCACCTGTGGGACCTGAGCACAATCTGCCAGCAGCAAGAGAATGCTGGGAACACAATTCCTGCTGAATTTAGTATTTCACAGGCAAAGTCCTCACTGACAGGAGAGTTTAAATGCCAAGTGCCATCACTGGGGAGCTCAGAGCTGGTATTACCTACTTTAGTTTCCCATAATAGTCCGTGGAGAAAAGTGCAGCTACAGGGACAGAAAAGCTGAGCAGTAATTTGATTCCTAAATTTTGTACTTCCACTCATCCTATGAAATAAGAAATATTTGGAAAACAGGGGAAAAACCCTTTTCTTTCCAAAGGTACCTGTGCAGAAATACTATGGAATAATTTGATCTATTTTCAATCTCCATCTCCTCCCAACTGGAGACAAACATCTTTCAATAATTAAAATTTAAAAAACTTAATAAGGAAAAGGCCGCAGCTCTTCTTCACACCATGGGCTGCGAGGGCCCATCCAGAGCAGGACTAGAGCTGTGGTGTAAGCAAGAATTAAGTTCCACACTGCCTCTTCCAGCTTTCCTCATAAAGGCAGTGCAGTGAAGCCCTACAAGATCTTGGCCAGGGATGTCCACCCAAGGTTCCACCGGGCAGTTTGGACAGACAAGGTTTCCCCTCTCACCTGTCCACTGCAGTCACAGGGCTCACTGAACTGCACATATTCCTCCTCTCTGCTGTACATTCCCAGCCCAACCTTGGTTGTCTTCTGCTCAGAGTCCACCCAGAATTTCAGCTTGGCCAAGTTGTCAAAGAGTTTGGGAAGGTGACGCTGCACCTGCAAAAGGGATTGTACAAATAAAGTGAGGGAGACAGGACAGGCAGAGGAGAGAGCAGCAAAGGTGTGACAGGCACAATCCTGTTCACAAAGCGTGGCTTGGACATCCTGGCAGCGCCACATCTTCTCACTCATGGCCAGGATGCTGCCAGCACAAGCCTCTTGCTGTCCTTCTCAGTGTTTTTTCTTGTACCTCATTTAGAACAGGGACAGGCCCTAATAAATCCTGAGATCTCCCAGACAGGGAAAGGTTCTTCCCCCAGAGGGTGCTGGGCACTGCCCAGGCTCCCCAGGGAATGGGCACGGCCCCGAGGCTGCCAGAGCTCCAGGGGCGTTTGGACAGCGCTGCCAGGGATGCCCAGGGTGGGGTTGTTGGGGTGTCTGTGCAGGGCCAGGAGCTGCACTGGGTGATCCTGGGGGGCCCTTCCAGCTCAGGATATCCTATGATCCTGTGGCTCTTCTGTCCAGCTCTCACTCCCTGTCCCACAGAGGATTCCAACCTTTCCTCCTGAGCTGACCCACAGGCAGCCACAGCCCATAAATTTCTCACCTGGCCAAATCCCAGGAGGTGCCAAGTGGATCAAGAAGCAATGGACACCCAGCCTCCCCACCAGGACAAGCAAATCTCCTTTCAAATCTTGCATAAACCAGGATTCCATCCTGTTTTACACCTGTAAGTGGTCAGGGGCTCAGCAATGCCCACTGGCCACTCCCAGCCCCTGGCCACTCTGCAGGGCCTTGGCTGTGCTCCAGCACTCAATACAATTCTGCCACCAGAGCCCAGAATGCACCTGAATCTGCACCAGGTCGATATCCAGTTCAAGTGGATAATATCATTGTCTATTTAATCCTTCTTTAGGAATTATCAGGCTTTGAAACTACAGTGGAAAGGCTGAGAGCGTACCCATGCATGACCCTGCCTGACATTTACTTTGATTTTACTGCAAATAGTTTTGAATAACTGAAAGCACCAGGAATTTCTCCTTACTCCACGGAGCATTTCAACACAGCAGCTTTGCTCTGTTTCCTGTGTTTTCTCTCTCTCTCTCTCTCCATTTTAAGCATCACTCAGCTGTGTATTTATGACACTCTGTGGGCTGAAAACACCCAGCAGCAGTAGACAGATCCAAGCAGAGTTAAAGGTTAGTGGCAACAAGAGCATTTCCAAACCTGCCCCACTCACGTGCTGACACGAACGCTGAAAATGAGGAAAAGCTCGAGGAGGGTGAGATTGCTCACTATTAAAAGGTGGAATAAGGAGTTGGTTCCTTACCCAACAGTCTCCATTTGCTGTCAACATGTTGGTTTGGTTTATATATCAGCCTTAGGATATCAACCTTGGTTTGGTTTATATATCAACCTTAGTGATGCCTCCCAAACCAGGCTGGTCAGGCAAAGTGGCTGAGGTTTCCTGGCAGCAGCTCCACCACTGCCATGTTCCATATGGAAAAGCACCCGCAGGACTGAATCCTCTCAACTCTGCCCACAGGGGATAGGGGGCTCTGATCCCCAGGAACGGAGGGCAGGGCACTGGGATGACTTTTCTTACAACAGGAAGGTCACTGCCAGCTCCTCCCTGTAAGGATCCAGCAATCCTGCTGAGTAAACAGGAGGAATGGTGGATTTGGGGTGTTCAGACCCCATCCCAGCCCTGTACAGGGTCAGGCACTCCCTGGCCCTGAGCCACAGCCACTGACTGACCACCAGCTGCTCACCTGTGGGCTGTGAGTTGGCTGTGCTCCTCCCTGCCCTGCCCTCAGGACATCCCAAAGGCTTTGTGGGGGGAAGGAAGTAGCACCTACTGGAAATTGCCTCTTCTGCCTAAAAAACCAGCCCTCTACAAGCCACCAGTGTCAACACTTCCACACTGGAACGACCAGTCTGGGGCTCTTTGGTGGCATCCCAGGCTGGGATCCAAGGTCAGCAATAAGTTTTGGATGAGATCCTTGAGAATATTGGTTTCCTGCAACCTCAGTGTATCCCAGCAGGAGCAAAACCAGTTTTCATGGCACGAAACCCATGGAGGTGCTCTCTGAAACTGCCACAAGCATCACCGGGATTAGATCAGGCAACAGCCAGGGCAGTGCTGCCTGTCAGCGATGACAGATGGAGATCAGCTGTGAAAGAGTTATTAATCCGCGTAGGGTGGGAGAAAATCACTCCAGAAAGGACACTGGGGAGGGTCCCAGGACAACACCTTCCACTGGCACTGCTGACAGCTGGAAAACGCAAAGGGGATGCAGTACAAGCCTTACCAGATGTGGGTTGGTGCCATTGGAAAGAATATCCAGTAAATCTGCAGAAGAAATGAAGTAAAATCTGGGAAAGGCCAACCTTTTCATGTCCAAATATTCAGCCAAAGCCTTCTCACACAGAGACAACCTGGGGAGACAAAGCAGAGCCCAGGACAGCTGGGTAAATACCCTGCCAAGCTTCATGCTGCCCTTTGGCTTCTCAGGCAGGTTCTCCCCACCATGGATGGGGAAATGCCAGGCACGAGCTGAGCCCGCAGGCTGCTCCTTCCCACAGCCCTTAACAGATCCACAAAGCACAAGGGAACTCACAGCTCAGTCTCTACTTCAGGGGTCAAACACCCAAGAGTCAGGGCAGCCTCATAAAAAAGCAGAAACACAAGTGGAAGAAGAGGTTGGGAAGGTTTGCAGCCTGACCCACTGCTTTAGACAAGCTCGTAGCTGCCACAGGTGGTGGCATCCACTGGGATGAACATTTCCAGAACTGCTTTTATTCTAATGAGCCACATTTTAAAGTCTGATTCCAACCAGCTCAGCTTTTTGTGTTTGCAGAGCATGAAAGGAAACTTGTTTGCTCCGATCTAAAATGAATCTTGCAGTGTTCACATGCTAAACTGCTGCTGAGCTTACAAAGTTCCTAAATAACATTCTCTGTGAGGAACATTGGCCTTGTTCAATTGAAAATAAAATCAAATCTTTATTTGAAATGGAGAGCTGCTACTGGCACAACGGTTTAGCATGGACTTTGAAGTGTTTTTCAGGCAGATTCATATGTTAAGGGAGAAGTGTCTCCATCTCAGGGCACTCGGGTCTGTCCCAGGGAGCTGTGTTCAAATTAATATTCAGGATGAGAGTGTGCCAGATTCCACTCAGGGGCTTCAAGGAGATGGGTCACAAGTAGAAAAACGAGAAAGATCAGAAAAGCTGTGATTTGTGACTGCAGAGGATGCACAGCCTCAGAAAAAGCCTTGGAGCACAGGCTCAACCAACTTCTCATGGTTGATTCCAGTCTCTGACAAAACCCTGGCACCAATGCTCTACCTACCTACTCTGGAGGTCCTCCAGCTCTTGGGACAGACCTGGTTTATTGGTGGCCTCAACAATGTTTGGGGTTTTCTGAACTTCATAGGCCAGTTCTTTAAAATCCACATCAATCCCTTCAAAGCGCTTGGAGTCCTATAAAGGGACACAGAGGTCACAGCAACGCTCTAATGGTGTGCTGAGAGGTCCCATCCTTTGAGGGCTGTCACTGGGGTGAGGGGAAAGTTCTTCCCTCACCAGTGAAAGGCACATTCCTCCTCAGCACGGCTGCAAGTCTGGAATAACACTGGGAGCTGGACCTGAGGAGCTCCCCAGTGCCAGCTCTGCTCCATTTCCCAGAGCAGGAGCAGGAGAAAAGCTGCCCTCCCCCAGCACCAGTGTGGAAAGCCAGGAGTGGAAGCTGCCAAAGCTGCCTGGGCCAGCTCTGTTTGATGATTTGCAGTGTCTGAGTAATGATCTCGGTCCTCTCCCCGCCGAGGGAAGAGGGAACATGCCTGCAGCACTGAAGGAAGGCGGCAGCTCCTGCTCAGTCCCCAGGAACTCTGTGTTTGCCATGCAGTGGTGGAAGGGAGATCAGCCCCTCAGCATGGCTGAAACCCAGCCTGGGGTACAAAAACATCACGGGGCAGCACTGGCGGAACAACCACAGCCCTGAGGGAGCCTCCAGAGCAGCGAGGCAGCAGGAGGACAGCCCTGCTTTGGGGAACTTGGCCCTGTAAATAACCCCATTTAATAACAGAGCCTCCTCTACAGCACTTCCCAAACAGGAAATCTGGGATTTGGGGGGTCATACCTGGGGAAGCTGTGCCCTGATATCTTCTGAGCCTATGAAAATGCTCTCCAGGTGAGACCACGTGCGCTGCACCTCGAACCAGAGGGAGATGACGGAGTCGGCAGTGGAGAGTTTCCTCTGCCAGGCAGACACCTCCTCCAGGAAGAAAGCAATGTATTTGGATGACAATAAATTCTGCAGCTGCACCTGGTTGTCTTCTAAAGTTTCAATGAGCTCCTCATCTGACCTCAGCAAGGGGATGTTGGTGCGGGGGTGAGGCTCATACTGAAACTCCCTGGAGCCCCAAGTCATCCTCAGCTCCTTCAGCACCTTCTCCATGCTCATTTCTCGCACCGCTTTGTCCACGATGCTGTGGACCTTCCCCTCAAACTGGTGCAGGTTGAGCTTAAGGAGGTCAGCCAGGGTGGTGTCTGAGTCCATCACAAACCTCACGCCCATCACCTGCATCAGCTGGTTCCAGTGCCTTTCCCTGATGGCAGGATTTTGCAGCTCTGCCACAGCCTTCAGGGCTGTCAGCATGTTCTTTACCTTGCTGTCCAGCCTGCTGAAAGCATCCCACGCCCTCATTTCCTTATCCAGATTCCAAATCTCTCTTGCAAACTTTTTGCACTCCAGCTCCATGTTCTCCACGTTAATATCCACCCATTTGGTGGTCTGCCAGGCATCGAGGCTGGTGTTCACCAGGGAGATCATGTCCCAGAGCTCTTTGAGAAGACACAGCTCCTTCCTGCACTGCTTCAGTTGTTTATACTCTGGCACCGTGACTTCAAACAGACCAGCTGATTCATAAATTGAGGTCATGGCTGCCTCCATCTGTTTAATCTCCATGTGCTTTGCATCCAGCAGTTGATAAGGCTTTTCGGTGTCAAACCTAGAAATAAATGTTTATCCTTCCTAAGTGATATTGCAACAACTTCTAAAGAACCCATAAAACAACCAGAGCCTCTGAGAGCCACAGGAGAGATGAAAGGTCTCTACTACACCCTGATGGCTGAGCCACGTGGCACTGCTGACACCACCCAGACCCAACCTCTTCCCGGGGATGCAGCGCCACAGCCACAGCCAGCTGGGAGCAGGGATCCCCAGGACAAGCAAGGATGAGCCCTTACAGCTTTTTTTCTCTCCGGGCTCGTGCGGTGCTGGAACATCTGTACCTGAAGGGAGCTTCCCTCCCGAAGCGCTCCCTGAGCCGGAGCTGTTGGGCGTCAAAGGTGGCGCAGGTCTGGCGCAGGGCTGTCACCTCGCTGGCCTGCAGAGGGGCCACCTGCTGCTTCACGGCCTGAGCCAGCTTCTTCACCTGGCTCCACTTCTCTGGCAGCTCCTGCGGGCACAAGGGCACTGCTGGGAGGCAGGATTGGCTCTGCAGGGTGAGATCTGCCCATGGGTAACCACAGAACGGGAAAAGTGACAGATTCCGTGGCTAAAACTGAAGGGGAGTTTGGTTGGGATGCCCCAAGTCATGCCTGGGGAGGTTTAGATTGGATATGAGGAATAAAGTTCACAGGAAGGGTTGTAAAGCACTGGCAGGGGCTGCCCAGGGCAGTGGTAGAGTCGCCATCCCTGGAAGTGTTCAAAAAACCTGTGGATGTGGCACCTGGGGATGTGGTTTAGTGGTGAACATGGTGGTGGTGCTGGGTGGATGATGAGATTTTATGATCTTAAACAGCTTTTCCAACCTTGACAATTCCACGACTGCCAAGGGTTCTGCTGTCCCCAAGTCCCCTCTTCTCCATGTGCTGTGCAAGGCCACAGGAAAGACTTTGGGCTTCTTTCCATCTCAGTTCACATTCTTGAGGAGATTAATGGAGACCCACCATGGAAAGAAAGGAAAGAGCTGGAGGCAACTCTGAGGCAGCAGAGACGGCCAGGGCAGGGCCAGCCCCTCCTGAGGGGTCTCTTCCTGGCATTTTTTGTTAGTTTCAATAGAAATCACTATCCGCCACCACAGCAGGTCACAGAGCTGCTTCCTCCTTTTCCTACCAAGCAGCAGCTCCAGCCCATCCATCTCCACAGCCACGGATAGAGAGGTGCCTGGAGGGGCTTCTGCTTTTCCCACTCCATGCAGGAGGGAATGAATCATTCATACACAAGTTTTGCTGTCACTCACCAGAAAAAACAACTCCTTTGCTATCTCCTGCCTCTGGACGGCTGCTCGACATCCTCATTTCTTCCATGAGGGAAATAAATCAGTTGTTGGAAGGTATTTGCACACACCAGCAGCTCCCAGGCAGGGGGATTTAGAGGAGCTGGGCTCCCCACAGGATTGGGCTTCACGGTGGATGAAGACATTGCTGGCAGGGCTTGTCTCTGTCCCCCCGGGCACCTCAACATCTCTTACAACCTTCATCTCATGGTCCCTTTTGCAGAAATGAAAGGAATTCCCGAAAGAAAACTGGCTCATCACAGCCAGATGTGGAAAGGTGCCAAAACACTTTCATAACCTGCTCCCAGGGATGTCCTCTGGGTGAAGCAGACCTGGTGGTCTGACCCAGAGGAGGACTGAAGTCCTGTGAGAAGGCAACTCCCCTGCCAACATTATCCTTCCCATCTCCATTGCTGCCAAGAACCAGCTTATTTCAAAATAATTATAATTCAACCTAATTAACAGATGGATTTGAAAATGCATTAATTTTTTTTTTCAAGAGTAATCGCTGGGAGTCGGAGCAGGCAATTCTACGTTTTTCACACATAAAAAAAGGCTTAATCTCTGCTTTAAAAGAAAAATCTCAATGTAACTCCAAAATTTAGAGCTATTAAGGCCCATCCTGCAATAGCAAAACGCTGCCCACTGAGGCCCTCTAATGACAGGGAGCAGAGCCTTGGATATCCCTGGGATGCTCCTCCACTCCTGCTCCTGGGCAAACTGCTGTGCCCACCACAAGCCCTCACCCACCTCCAGCTGCTGGTGGACTTCCTCAGGCAGCTGCTGCTCATAGGCCCTCAGCAGCTCGATGGTTTCCTTCAGGGGCTCAAACATGGCATCGGTGGCACGGTGACGTTCCTTCACAGCCAGCAGGTGACCCATGACCTCCACCAAGGCACCGTAGTCACCTTCCTCCACCTTTCTGCTCAAACCTCTCTCAGCAGTTTGGATGAACTCCTCCAGGTCAGCCAAGCTGTGGAGCACAAAGCAGGGAAGCACAGGATGAGGGAGGCTCCTCTGGAATTAACACCCAGACTCTGAGCTGCAATTCCTGCCCAGAGGTATCCCTGGATGTGGTACAGCTTCCTTCAAGGAACAGAAAGACAGGTTGGGACTTCTCAAGTTGAAGACAGGTCACCTGAACAGAGACAGTGAACTCAGGAGGGCTCTGGAGGAGGGGGTATTTGAGGACAGTTTTTATTCTGAGGGTGCCAGGCCCTGGCACAGGGTGCCCAGAGAAGCTGTGGCTGCTCCTGGATCCCTGGCAGTGCCCAAGGCCAGCTTGGATGGGGCTTGGAGCAGCCTGGGATGGTGGAAGGTGTCGCTGAGTGGAATGAGATGAGCTTTAAGGTCCCTT